>CAJNOP010004622.1:0-10158 GCA_905250075.1 Rotaria sp. Silwood1 | reverse complement strand
AATTATAGTCAGCTCAAGCCAAGTCTAGCCAGTTTCAGACCAATTCCTGGGGTTCCATAAGATTTTTAGGTGACTTGACCCAATTCTAACCAATTCCAATTCCGACCAATTCCAATTCCAACCAATTTCTACCAATTCCGTCAATTCCAAGCCAAGAATTAGAATTGGAATTGGTGCATCCCTAAAAATAGTTGTTATACGGCAAATTTACGCAACAAAAAGAATAAAAGATCAACTTATGACTTCGATTTACTTTTGTAATTAATCTTCAGGATTTTTTCCATTGTTGGCTGAATTACACTCGCATTTATATTTACGCGTATATATCTATAGCAAGGTGCGAAAGTCTTTGTCCTTAGTACTTCAAGTATTTCTCAGAATGAGCATGATAATTATGCAAGTGAAATATATGCATAAATAAGGCATAATACAAGGTACAAAAGTATTACAAATAATAGCTGATCTTCTCTCCTTTTCAATCAATCAAAACGAAATATTGTGCTTTCGAGGACTTGATCATAGGATTTAGGATGGTCAAGGCGAGTTTGTGTTATTCTCTATGCAAAAAACTGTGGAATTCATCGGGATTCGGTAGTTTCCACTTTTCGACACGATTTTTGATGATCCATCGGAGATTCTTCACGAGATTGATATCGGAACTATTCAACAGCTAATCGATGATTTCATTCACTTCCTTGCACAATAATTTCTTTGTCACTCGACTTGTATTTTTGAATTCATGATATTGCTGAAGCTACAGATGTTCACCAAGTTGCATCTAATATTGCCAAGAAGGTTCTTTTGATGAGTTTGCACGTGGTAAGAATCATGCATCATACTTTTGAACGAATGATGGTTAACTAGGTCCTTGACATCCAGGCCACTCCAAACCGCCATCTTCGGCTTGGTTTTCGGAACTTTCTTGCTCTCGGCTTTTGCATAGATTGGTCATCGAGTAAAGTTTTTTTTCCAAATAAGAGGTAGCAAATTCTTGTCAGTGAATATTGTTCGGTTTTAATCAACCTCCTTCATGTTGAATTGCCCATGGAATACAGGCATCTTTATATTTCTGTGTCAATGTTGGTGTCATGTACAGCAAAGTACTCTTGTCATTCATTCGTTTTAGGTACAACAACTATTTATTTTTCTTGCAGCAGCACTATCTTATCGATATTTCCGTCTTCATTCTTTCATAAATACATTTAATTTAGATAACTATGTACTAAATGTAAGAAATTGCTTTTCCAGTCTTTTGAATCATATTTACAATAGTCATTTACCCTGATTTATTAGCGAAATATCATGCATAGGGATTGTTTCAATGTTTAAATATTATATCTGTTTTAAAAATAGGCATGTTTTATAACCTACTGACAGTCTGTTCAATCCTATTTCCTTCAGCTATCACCTGCTCTTTCTGTATGATTACTCCATATAATCCTATAATAGATGATCTCAGTTATATTTGGACTTAAAGAAAACTAAAGAGTGTTCTGTAATAAGCAACAATAAAACTCATTCTGCATCCTCCAAGGGATGAAACTAGAAAATGATACATCAACTAAAATTTTTCAAATCGACTAAGTTGAGTTGCATTCGATTTGATTCAGTGACAGAACCGGGTTGAACTGAACCGAAAAAAAGACTCCCTAACCAATGTATTGAATTGAATTCAATAGTGGAAAATTCTCGTGATCATTGAATTGAATTTTAAAAAAATTCCCGTATAAGGAAATTGAGTTTTAAAAAAACCGTACATGTATAGGTATTGAATTGAGTTGAAGTTATCATTCGGCAAATTGCATTCAATTAATCACTTTTTTGAGCTGAGCTGAATTGCCGAGCTCTGTATGCTCACATCCATACTTAGCTGATCGAGTCTTATGTATCGACACGTCGTATGACATAAAAATCGGTGTTATAGTATCACAAACGATTGGTTTCAGCATTTCACTGGTGTCTAGCTGCTCAGCTCATTATTCATTAAAGGACTACTTTCTCTAAGGCACTTATGCAAGTTTATGTAAATCCACATCCCTTCATTTTAATTATGCTTATATGGTAGATTGCACCACCATAACGACCAACTACGAGTGTACTTAGATTATTAATCACAAACGTAACCATCAAACCGTATGTAACATAGTAGCACGATATATACTGCCTCTCTATGTCGCAGAACTCTAACCCCATAAATAAAGGAAGTGTTCCATGAATGCATTATATATTTCACCATTTTCATAGATTCAGTTGTTTTCAAGTAAGATAACAGACTATTTAGCATCTTTTATTCATCTGAATCATGATTTGATTAATTGGCTTGATAAAGCAAGCAATTTCCTATAATTATATAATTTTCGTTTTTTCTACTTCCTTTCCCATTCTACAGCCAATATAAGAGCACTGAAAATACATTCAGATTGAAGTTTGCATCCTTACATTTCATAGACAACTTATGAAGGTAAATACTAAACACATGCTAAGAATTATTTGATGGACATTTTATGCTTGTTTTTGTTTAGTGCAATACGAAGAAAGTTTTTGTGGCTGTTCTTTTATTTTCAGCTCTGTTTCTTGATGTTCAAGCAGACGAGTTGTCTGAAAAACGTATTTCTTTCTCATGCACATGGCAATGCACTTCATATAATTTGTGTACTAATAAGGACACAATTAGCGGCATTGCTGGCCTCTTCGGTAACTCTGGCAACTCTGGCAACTCGGGTATCTCGGGCATCTTGGGCAGCTTAGGAAACTTGGGTAACCTGGGCAACTCTGGCAATTCGGGCATTTTGGGCAGCTTGGGTAACTTGGGCAAGCCGAATAATTCGAGTGGCTCGGGCTTCTTGAACCTCTTCAGGCGCAAGAAACGTGCTTGTCCACCAAAACCTGCTGGTTGCATTTGTGACAGTTTTGGGAAGTAAATATTTTTGATTGGACATGAAAATAAGACTTTCTTGAAATAAATGAAAGTGAGAATGAAAACGTATTCTGTTGATTGATCACTATAAGATTCATCAATTATCAGTGATTCTTGTAGCTTGCAAAAAAATAAAGATTTTGGAGCTATCTTCCAAATGAATGTTATGTTTCCTGAACAATGAAGATGGTATAGTGATATTAGTGTTTTGGGGTTTAAGCGTGACAGATTTTCTGGACATACCCAAGGACAGATATTTTGTGATAAATCCCATGAGACTGCGTTTTAATCATTACGGAAAAGCTTTCGGTGTTTCACTTGTTTGAATTGAGTAGAATATATATGTAACTTTTCTGACATTTCATTTTGAAGTAAATCCAAAAACAAGCATAAATTGAAATAACAAATAGTGATCTAGACATGCTACGCTAATGATGATAGGGTGGCAACTCAGCTTTCTATGTTAAAATGATGGTACTAATAAAATGATTGAAGCAAAAAGATTTCTTCAAAAGAAAGCTCTCATTTCTTAATAAGTAATGCATTTTTATTACGCAATAAGTATTATTACCAACAACGCAACGAACAGCAATTTTTTCTCAAGCTTAGTACGCTTCATCGTGTAGTAATAACATCGGTTGTATGAATGATATCAACAATCGTCGTCACTCTACATTCTTCTTTTCATCGATCGTTGATCGAAAAAAGGGTGGGGTGTACGCGTACCTGTGCGTGTCCGTCTGCGGGTGTAACAGAAGAACAATCATACCTACACCCATACTCCAGCAAAGTACCTATGATGTAGAGAGAAGAGGAAAATAATAATATAGAAGAGAATACGTGAAGAAACAAAAGATGACAACAACTGGATTTATTTCTTTTTACTACACTTACTACACGTCTCTGTCACATTTAGTTGTAATATATCTATCGAATTACGCAATGCTTAAGAGTTATATAAAAGTGAGAGAAAAAGGACTGTGATTCGTACTTGATTCATTTTCACACACGCTGCTGACACAAAGAACAGCAGTCAAAGGTAAGGATGAGTTTCATATTTGCTTTTTTTCATTCAAAATCCTTCGTTCTGTTTCTTCTGATTGAAAGCAAGATTAAGAAAATAATAATCTGTTTTTCTCACAGCTGAAGTTTAGTATTCAGAATATGGTCGTCATAATTTACATAATTTCTCGTACTAACATCATGAATCCACTCAGAAATAATACTTTTGAATAATTTGAGCTAAGAGCTCGTTAGACAATTTATACTATCAAAAGAGAACGATTCACAGTATCCCAAACCTATCTTTATGGCATACTCGGCGGTAATTATGAATGAACATGAATTATTCAAGAAAACTAGATGAGATTCTGCTGACTTTTTACTCTTCTGGAAAATCTTATTTGTAACAAGTTTTGAAAGTCGTACACTCATCACAGACCATTTTGTTATTCTGTTTAAATCACAGCAGATGCGAACTACGACAAACTATTATTGCAGCTAACTTTACTCACAATGGAGATATGTGTGTTGATAAGTGAAAAGATGGCACATATTCGGATCCAATGAAAGCTCTCATCACCAAACTAACAAGGTTAAAATATTAGCGGCCCTTGGCTTGCCTAGAGAGAGATATTCGACTTTTACGGTACTCACAATTTGGGTATATACGAACATTATGATTATTTACATTAGTTTTTTATGCAATCAGCTGAGTATTTCAATAGTAGGCTACAAGAATCTTTCTGAAATTTATCAATAGAATTAAGATCACATTAGTTTCGATGTCCTCTGGAATTTAAGTAGCATAGAAATGAAAAATTATATCTGATGTATTTGAAAAATGACTTGTACGTATATAATATTTGATCTTAAAGTGCATTAATGCATCGCTTGGTAGTCTAAAAGTCTGTTTATATATTATACTATCATTGACCGAGGCAGATACACGACATGGAGTGTGAATAGTGACCGCGTGCCGCTTTTGTTATTACAAATTATAATAACGCTAATGTTATTGTAGAAAAGAGGGTTTTACAAAGAAAACAGAAAATTTTAATATGTGAATAGTTCCTATTGACCACTTCTTTGCAATTGGTGTTAATAAATCACAAAGAAATACACTATCGAAGAATTAATCTGTTTTATTTTCTGTTGTATCAACCTGTTAAAAAGGTTTACTTCATCAAATTAAAACATGAATTTATCGAACATTGCTAAACATCTTCTATATTTGACTAAAAATGAATATGGATCTGAAAATTCTGCAACAACTACTGATACAATTTTTGCTGCAGAACGATTATTCGAAGTTTTTAAGTCATTTAAAAACAGCTACTTCAATGAACTGTATACTTATGATACTCTCGAATTTGACGATGAATATGATGAAATGATTGATGAAGAAGAGAGCGATGATGAAATTGATGATTACAATGAGAATGAACATTCTGATATAAAAAATCGTTTTACATTAGAAGAAATGGAAAATATAATCGAATGGGTTGACCAACATCCGAATGCTGGGCTTACAACTATTTCACATCGGTTTAAAAAGGTCAAATACATGTATTATATTACAAGGTTTAGACAATATATCGAAAACAACGGTGGAAGATTAGAAAAATTAAAACAAATTAAAGAATTTATGTTCAATCAATTTTATCTGAAAAGAATCATTGAAAAAGAAGCGGTTCATGTGCTGACCTTGAACTTTATGCAATTCAAAAAGCAAGAGAATTAAATTGGGATACATTCAAGGCAGGCAAATGGTTTATCACTACTTTTAAAAGGAAAAATGGAATATCATCAAGAAGATATAACAAAATTATTATTTGAACTAAACCAAACAGAAAACTTTTCAGTTTAAATGGTATGTAAAATTTTATTTAGTCTTTAAATACATATGTCTTAATATAATATACATATATATTTTAGATGCCCAAAATTGGATTGAAAGTAAAAGAACTTTAATATCAAAGTATTCTTCTCATCAAATTTTAAACAGTGATTACTGTTGTTTTCAACAAGAATATGTACCATAAAGGACTCTTTCTTTTACTGGTGAAAGAACAACAGAAGTGACTGTTAAAGAGAAATGTAATACAACGCATTCTTATACAGTTCAACCAGTTACATCAGCTAATGGTCATTTATTAGACAAGTTCTTACTCATCCTTCAAGAAAAAGAAAATACATTCGGTAAAAAAGTGCAAAAAAATTTGATCATACCACCAAACGTTGTAGTTAGAGCTTCAAAATCAGGAAAAAGCAGTGATGAAAAACATCACGTTTCTTTAAATGAAATTCTACGTCCATTGTTTGGTAAAAAATTTCTTCTCGTTCTTGATGCTTGGAAAACTCAAGCTGATCTAACAAAATTTAGAGCAGTATTTCCTAATCAAGACAGTCAATTATTGATTTTTCCAGAAGGATCAACTGGTTATATTCAACCACAAGATCTTTCTTTGTTTCGTTCATGGCGATTTATTCATGAAAAAATCGAACATTATACTCATATTAATCGAATAGAAATGACTATAGATGATCGTCAATATTTCATCAACATCCATTCTATTATTCACAATCAATTATCAGCTCCACAATTTAAAAATCTCATTAAGGACGGATTTATACAAGCTGGAATACCAAATGAAACAATTAGACAAATTGAAAAACTAAAAGATGTTTGCTTCAAATTTTATGATCTGTACTATTCAATCAACAATTGCAGTGAACGAACACTATTAATGTGTGCTTGGTGCAAAAAAGCTCTTTGTTACTATCATTTAATTGAAGATCTACATCTGCACTTACAGCACATTTTTTAAAATAGTATATTATATAATATATTGTTTCCAATTGAAATAAAATCAAAATTATTGATGAATTAAAGATTTTGATAACTGCTAGCTGATCTTTGTCTATATTGATACTACTTATTAGTTCCAGAGGACATCGAAACTAATGTGATCTTAATTCTATTGATAAATTTCAGAAAGATTCTTGTAGCCTACTATTGAAATACTCAGCTGATTGCATAAAAAACTAATGTAAATAATCATAATGTTCGTATATACCCAAATTGTGAGTACCGTAAAAGTCGAATATCTCTCTCTAGGCAAGCCAAGGGCCGCTAATATTTTAACCTTGTTAGTTTGGTGATGAGAGCTTTCATTGGATCCGAATATGTGCCATCTTTTCACTTATCAACACACATACCTCCATTGTTAGAAATGAAAAAAAAAACATTTTTTATATGAATCAGAGAGAGAGTATTATATGAATTTCTTTTTTGAACTTTAAAAGAAATTCGTGTTTTTTTTTAAAGATTTTACAGGCGTCTTCATAGTTAACCTTCAAACAGAAAATATATCTTTATAATTAAACTATCAAGAATACTTTGAACGTATTGACATAAAAAAAAATTTCATTTCAATATTATACACTATAATTTATTTGCTGCTAAATAATCGAACATCGAATTCTTTAAATTGAGAATAATACCATTCAGTTTATAACTGAAGAAAGGTGTGGGTGTGGTTGCCTATTGATTCATACCCGCACCCGGGCGAGACATTGGGAAATAAATCATTTCAATGTTGTTAAATGAGTCCACTAGGATTTCAACAAAAAAAAAACTGAAATATTTTGAGAGCAGAAAAATGGTGTTATGCGCTCTTATCCTTTAAGTAAAATGTATTATATTAAAGTGGAATCAGTTAAGCATTTTCATTTATCAAGAATAAGGCCAGTAATTAGTTGTCGTTCCTCGATCGTATGTAAACAAATTTTGTAGTGGATATTTCACTAAACTTCGAAGTTTCCAAGTAAATACAGCATAATTTTTGATATTGCTTGTTCTTCTATGTGTTTTTGCTAGTGCGTTCTTCTTGAAGACATGGCACTTATTTAGAAGACAATCAGCCGACTTCATTCTACCGCTTAGAAGTCCACTATTTCTGAACCTTTTAAAAAAGTTTTTTTTTCATCAATAGATAGGCAAGACATTAGCCCACTCAGTGATTAAATTTGAGCTCATTTGCTGACTGTTGTGCTGAGCGACTAGAGTGAAAAGGTCTTTCTAATTTGGAACCTGCGTTCTAAAAGTTTTCATTGAAATGGTTTATACTATCATATTAATCAAATGTCCTGCGAAAACGAACTCTTTACCACATCTTTTTTTTTTCAGATTTTTTTATAAGCTCATATTTTTCTGTTACTAATTTCGGTATATTCAAGAAAAATTGTAACATAAACTCGTCCACATGCTGGTCAAAATGGAAAAGATTTAAAAATTTTTCTTTCATCTATCTAACTCACGAAATATTGGATTAATAAATTTTATTGATAATTTTATGTTCGGTAGCTTTTTTCGATATATAGGAGACAGGTAGCATGTAAATATGTAGTCATTTTTTTACGTAGTAAACAGGTAACGGTTATTTTTCAGTCGTTAGATGTACGTGGTCCATTTGCAGTTCTCTTTCTGTTTTCTCTCATCTCTCTCTCTCTATATATATATATATGCTGGTTTCTCTTCTGCCCTCTGGATCGTTTCACGCACTCTAAGAATATTTTTCTCATACTCACCAATAGAAGCAAAAGAAATTAATAACTATTAGAAGGTTCTCGATTTTTTTCTCTCTCTTCTTCCTCGTATAAATATTTTTTTTTGCAATAAAATTTTTTATTCGTAGTCTAATAGTTAACATCATATCGAACTCATTTTAGCGTTTTTTCGAGTCATGTCTAATCGTCGATAATACACCAAACATGTCTACTTGTCAATACATCATATTAGTCTGCGCTCTTCTATTATTTTGTAAGCTTGATTTCTTGTCATAAAGAAGTACGACAATATTATCAATAATATGTTGAATCATAGATTTGACTCAACCAACAGTTGGCCTGACATGTTATGTATGTTCTTTCTGCAATGATCCATTCAACGCCAACTCCGCGAATATTACACAACAGACAGTATCTGACAATCAAGGATACTCTTGCAATGTAAGTCAATATCTATTTTCTTCACTGTCTTTCAATAATTTGACGTAACATAGAAACTTACTGCCTTGGGCTATGCCATTCGAAATGTAACACAAAACTGTACAGAAGGAAACTTCTTAGGTTTTGGTCAATGGTGCTGTCAGACAGATTTATGCAATGATGCCAAAAACATTGTAACAACAAAGACCTATATTATGAATCTAGTTCTCGGTCTCATGATCATACCCTGGTGAAGCAACGCTCAAACATCGCTCATCCATTATTTACACTTCCAGAAATGCCTTTAAAACTTGAAAAATTATTTTCTAATTTTTCTTTTTCTTTTAAAATCTGTTTCGAATAAAAATTTTTAAAATAATATTCCTGATTAGGATTTCGTTTCATTCATACGATAAGATTCACATGAAACTTGTAACTGTAATGATAAAGAAATCATTTCAATGATGAGGAACTTGTCCATCGTATATTTAAACATCGAGTATCAAAACAAATAAGTTTATTTGTGTAAAGATAAGTTTAGCATTGTCAATAAGAAGGAAACCAACATAGAAACTCAAAACAGAATATGAAAATTCAATTATTGTAAGGTGCACGTAATGCAAAAGTTGAGCAGAAAGAAAAACTCAATCAATTATACATCAGTTGATAGAGCTTTTCGCGCTGATTCAGAATATATATCTTTCAAATTTCCAGATTTAATCTGAGTCGAGAAAATCGCAAAATACTAAAAATTCCAGAAAACCCAAAAAAAAGCGGCTTTTCACTATTCATTTCAGGATTGATGTATCTTTGATTAGACTTTTCTCAACAAAAGTATATTATCTAAATCGAGCACATAAAACTGTGCTATTCAGATGAATTTGACGAAATTTCATCGATCTTGTGACTTTTGGTTGGCTTACCAAGACCTACCTTGCATACTGTCGACAGCCTTACGTTGTAAACCTATCTCCTTTTTTTCTGTAAGAGCTAATATGATTTTTTTTCAGCATTCGAACCATCAGATCTATAGGAAAAAAGTTACGTATGCTCGTAATCTGGAGTTTTACTGTTGTTAAGAAAATTCACGTTTCCTGCAACTATGGTAAAAGATGGCAAAAACCACCCAAAAATAGGACATTTTTTTTTGATTTTCATTTCGAACGAATTGTTTTCATACAAAACAAGTATGATATTTGAAATCAGCGCAAAAAATCACGTTGAATAAGCTATATTTTGTCAGAAAATGG
>CAJNOP010004621.1:0-10165 GCA_905250075.1 Rotaria sp. Silwood1 | reverse complement strand
GGAATCTGATCAATTTGGTATCATGAGTACGAATACTTCTCTGCAGCAATCTACTTCATTTTTCTTTTGGTATTATATGCATGGAAGTCAAATTGGAACATTAGCATTAATTGTTAATGGTCAAACACTATGGGAAAGGAGTGGCCGACAAGGAGTACCAGCATGGTATCAAGCTAACGCTACTTTACCGACTAATGTTCATGTTAATGTATACATTTCTTGTTTTTGAATATCTCATAGAGTGAATGAAATATGTTTGAATAGATCGCATTTGTCGCCAATCGAACAGGTACTGGTCGATCATCTGATATTGCCATTGATGATATCATTTTGGAAGGAGAACCAAGTGAGAATTGACATCTTGTTGAAATTTCTTTGACAATAAGTATTTTAGTGCCTCTCAGTACAGGTACAACCAGATCACGTCCAACAACAACACCTCGAACTCGATTCAATGCAAGTTGTGATTTTGATGTTGATAAAGAATTATGTGGCTGGAAAAGTGATTCAATATATGGTTGGAAAGTTATTCATCAAAGAGAACCGAATATCACCATTGGTCCAAATACTGATTATAGTAGTATTAGTATGTACTATAGTCATCGAGAAGAAAAAGATTTTAAAAAAATATGTTTCTGTTACAGTGAGACCAAATGATGATGGTAAACTGTGTAAAATTCCATATGAGGAGAGGGGTACTCAATACTATTGTATATTGAGTAGCAAGCGTATGCGATGTAAAGGAAATGATAACAAATTGATGGATTGTCGAGATGGTAAGATTTAAGTTATTCGAAGATAGTTGTTGAAAATTTTGTATTTTTGTTGTATATTTGATAGGAGGTTTTCTTCAGATTCGAAGTGGTGAATTTGATCAAGTAGGTGAACGTTCACAATTCGAATCTCCAATCCTTGATGCATTATCCGAAGAAGGATGTGTTCAATTTCAATATAATATAGCAGGTAGTGATAATGATTGGTTAAATGTTTATGTTGAAGATTATTGGACCGGTAATCAGTCATGTATGTGGCATAAAAATGGATCCACTGTACCGAACCGATGGATGACAGCTGAAGCACCATTAAAATTAGAGAAAGATGGAAAATATCTAGTATGAATTAGATGTAAATAAATAAATATATATAATTTTATTTCTATGATAGATTGCGTTTGAAGCAAGAAAAGGAGAAGCTGGTGGAATGGGTTTAGTCTCGATTGATCACATTGTTATCTCTCCTACAGCATGTAAGCGAGTTTGTATCACTGTTTTGATTGTTTATTTCATATTGTATATATTATAGGTTCTGGTACATATCCAGTCGAAGAATGTCCTTTTGAGGAGGTGATAATAGCAACGACTATGATGGCCACTACAGAAGGTCTCGAAGTAATAACTACAGCAGCAACGATAACACCGATTAATACTACCGTAACATCATCTCCTACGTTAGCAACAGTTACAAAAACTCCGGAGTCAACAATCGAAATGGTGACAACTGATGATGGAGAACAAAACCGAACAACAACCGTTGACAGTGGGTCAAAAAAGACACTGATTTTAGCGATTGTTTTTGGTGTATTGGGTGGTGTCATTGTAGTTTCTGCTGTTGCTGCCTTATTCATTTGGCATTCTACAATACTAAATCGTCTTGGTATCAAACAATCTAACCGTGTAAGAACAGCTCCAACTTATCAAGCAGCATCAGGTGGCACTGTTCAAATCAATGGAACGACGAATGATAATACAAATCTATTATAAACTTTTAAATCATGTTTAAGTTCGTGACTATTTATTGTTAGTATAAAAATAGTTCGTCCATATTGTTAATTGTACGTTTGCTAAATCCACATATTATTAAGTTTGATTATGACTAGAGAAAAAAATATATTTCTTATGAGAAAATCTTCCACTTTAACATTAACATATTATTGAGTATGAAAGAAATCAGAGGTATTAGCAGTATGAATTGTATTTAATACTGATGCTAATCTTCAACTACTATTTATTATATTTTTAATCATTATTATTATGATCACTATTTCAAGTTTTTAATAAAATCAATATATTAAAAATTTCCTTTTATTTAATGCTGCTTATTGAAATTACAAATATTATATTAGCATTCTTTATAAATGCAAGGAAAATAAAATCTAATAGGTTTGTGATTATAAAATTCAATGAATGCTACTGTTCAGCAATATTTGTTTCATCTAATCGTCTGATTTTACACAAAAAGAAACTATCGACTCAAGAGTCTGATCTACGGTTAGTATTGATCAATATATTTTTGCTTACCCAAAACATCTTAACATACGTACTGTACTGATCAGATTGTATCAGTTAGTAAAATACCATTATCTGTCTTCTTCACAAAAAAAACGACTTCTTCCCTTCGTTGAAGTACAACGAACATGCACCAAGTTTTATACCTTAAATGGGATCAAAGCAATAAGTTTTGTTTTGTTGTTGTAATACATTACTTTTGTGATTAATGATATAAACAGTGATGATGCATATTCAAGTCGACGGCAAACTGAATGATTGAAGAATCAGAACTTGTTGACAAAGTTTCGAATTCAGTAGTCGAATTCTTGATTTCATCATCGCTTATAGATATAATGAAATACTTCAAAGTCACCATCATTTTATTAAAATTTCATTGGCTCGATTGTTTCTATAAGCGTCTAGAACAGTATACGAAACTTTCTTCTACAATTGCTCAAACCTAATCTTTCATATATCCACAATTTTCAGCTCTTCGTTCATGAATGCATATTAGATTTTGTCATCCACAACGATAATAATGATATGATTGGCAGAATCGTGCCAAAATGTTTCTATATGGTTGTTGTACAGTTTCTCGAACATGAAGATCATGTTCTTTATCGGGTGAACAAACATCTATAAACTTATCTTCTTTATTGAATGCGACTATGATAATCTTGGAAAATTAGAACAATGAGTAGATCTATGAGAAACACACGATGATATACAAAAGTATCGACGCTATCAGTTAGACGACATGGGTTTTGTAGAGTGTGTTGTAAGGAATTTCTTAGTGATAGTCGTAGCATTATAGCTCTTGTGGAACAAAAGTTATGGACGTTTTACTAGCCCAGTAAAAATAGTAAAGTTTTATCTTTCCCTAGCTATTTTAATCCATCTTGTAAAGCTCATATATTATCTCTTCCACATTCGAAACAGAGGGGGGTGGTTTTCAATGAAAAAAATTGAAAATAGTATGCGGTGAAAACAAAAAAAAATTGCTCAATACAGGGTTTTTCAGATGAGGGACTTTGATCATCTCAGGTTACTAGAAAACCTTTCATAACTCCAACTTTTATTCAAAAATATTACTTTGCCACATGGTTCAATAGAACGTGAAATTCTCAACAAGACGAGATGCTTTGTGAATTTTTAGCAACCTAAGGTGACTGAGTTAGATGCTTCACATAATGTATATGTAGGAATTTCTTGTATTTCAGTTTCTGACCAGGCATTCACAAGTATTTTTCCTATTTTCTCTGACAATTTTGAATGGTAGATCCTAGAACTGTCAGCAGTATCTCACTTTGCTTATAATTGAACTCATTATTCAACTATGTGACAAAAAATTCTTTTCAATAAAGTTTGATCTCAAGAGGTTTTCTCATAAACTGAGATAATCAAGGTCCTTACCTTGAAAATTCTGTATCGAGCTAATATTTTTGCCTTCTCATATACTAGCTTAAATGTTCTTCCATTTAAAACAACCTGCCTCCATTTTGAACGCCGAGAAGATAAAGTGTGAGCTTTACAACATCGATTAAAATAGCTTGGAAACAGTAAAACTTCAGTACATTTACTAGACTAGTAAAATGTCCATAACTTTTGTACTGTAAAAGCTATAAAGCTACGACTTTCACAAATAATGTCAGCGCAGCACGTTTCCCAAAACCCATGGTATCCCACCACTGCATTCGATATTTCTCTATATTGTTGTATGTTTGTGATGGATGTTTTTCAATGCTAAACTGGTGCAATTTTGAAGTCCTTTAGAAGCAATAAAATATTCCATTTATTAGTTTGAGTAATATTTTCGGAATCTCTTTTTCGCTAAACTATTAGAAAACGCTTCAGAAGTAGTAATTTTTATCAGCTCGACAAATTCTATGGCACTACATTGTAATATGAGAGGAACAACTTTTTGTTCGATCTTCGAATTCGAAGCAACTTATAAAAGACAATTTTACAAACTTTGTCTTTTGCCTTATTCATTTTTTTCCCTTGATCTCGCATTTTTTTATTGTTCACAATGACAATGTACGTCATTCTGCAAAGCAACTGTTGCTCAAAAAGTGTTGGCAACTAAAGGACTATCAAAGGACATGTTTAAGAGACAAAGTAAGAATGACGATTTGCTATGCAATAAATTATCTGAAAAAAAAACAGTTGCTCTAGAAAGAAAGAGACATTTTTTAGTCTATTCTATGATTGCTTTGCACAGAAAATGCTTAGAAGCACTTTGTAAAGAACTTGCATGAAGAAAATGGCTTCTGGAATTAGACAATATTGTGAAACTTTTCAAGATATTGATCAGCATATCATTACAGCAAGAAAATATCGTTTGGACTCCTTTCATCAAATATGAACCATTCAAAAAGTCGATGCACAATCACAGAGGATTGTGAATAGTGCTACCATGCAACTAGGAAGTTTTTGAAATTTGAATAGAAGCTGAAGTGTTTCACTAAGGAAGAATGATAATCAAGCACTTTTTGGATCCTCACATATTGTGGTTTTTACATTGGATTCAAGGCCACTTCTGAAAACACTAAATCCTCATTAAAAAAATTGAAAACTAAAATAAATGCATGAGAAAAAAACCCAAGATCTGATGTTTCATAGAAGGCATGATTTTTTTGTTTGAAACCTCATTTTCAGCCAAAACTTTCAATGATTTCTGTTATTATGATAAACAAAACTATTGCCAGTGACTGAAGATTTATGAAACAGATGAGTAAACAATAAAAATGTGCTATACTTTCTTCATTCACTTTTAGTGGACCACTTAATAAATATGTTAGAATACATATTTAGATGTAATCGGTTCCGAATATTTGGAACCGAACCGAACCGACCGAATTTTTCAAAATTTCGAACCGAACTGGTCCCATCACTGGCCTCTTTACTACAGTCCCAACATATTCTCAAAATTTTAGGCAATTCGAATATACCTTGCATGAAATCGATTTTTGAGAGGCAGAGATGGCGTAGCCTTGAAGTCACAGTCAGCGTCTAACGGCGCTCAATGTTCTCTTTTCTGGAGAGAATTTTATCGATTTTTATATAGGTAACAGTGGCTGTGCATAGCGACAACGAAATAGTGTCTTTTTATGACCATAGAGGATACATTCGTTAGTCGAGAAAATAATTGTATGAGATCTGAAAACAAAATTTTTCAACATGTCAGACAGATATATGAATTGATGCGTGCGACATAATGTGCAAATTTTAATTTGAGTAAAAAATGAAAAAAAAGTCTCTGATAAGAGAAAAGCGAACTGTTATTGATAGATAGTTTCCTATCAATGCAATGACTTTTTTTTCTGAAGTAAAATTATTATTTAAAAGCATTCATTACTACTCATAGCTCATTTGCTGGCATCCTTCTAAAGAGTAAAGTGAGTAGTGGTCATTTCATAGCTTGTCATCAAATTTGACAACATGGCGGACGGACAAGTCAGCAAACAACAAGATATCGAGACTTGCAATACAACTGAACTCGAACACGTACCATCGTCTGGTATTACTCGAGTCAGGAAACAGCAAGTCATAATTTTGCATAACTCTTGTGAACGTTAGCGGAATATCGACTAAAACATTGTAGTGGCTTAATGAACAACCACTTCAAGTCATTGTGTATTTTACACGAAAGCGTCACTACGACCTATGAATTAGGAGAGGAAGGAGCGTCTTTGTTTCCTATTGCAATAGAAGCTTGGAGGATTGCTGAAGACTTTTGTCGAGAGTAGCCATTTAGCATTGCCAATAAGCTTGAAAAAAAAGAACTGCCAACCCTCAAAAAATTCCTTCTTTCTTCTCTTATCCACATGCACACCAACATTTACATGCATAGAATATGAAGAATATTCAAGGGTGTTTTGTGCGCTTCACCTTCAGTATTGAATTTCACAATATTTACCTAGACCTTTTGCTATATAACATTTCATGGAATGTCTTTTCTAGGCACCATTATTTGTTACTCGCAATATTTTACAGATGACTCGCGCAGCAGTCCCTTCCCGAACTTCTCCCATTATTACAAGATAGTTTGCGTCACAGGTTATGGTATCATTACACAATATCAACCGACACACTGATGATACAAAATTTATGTAGTTATGTCTCTTTTCAGTTGTAGAAAAACCAAAGCGCGCTCCTGAATTAGTTCAGAGAATGGCGCATTATCTTGTTGATCTGAATTTATTCTTATCTGTCCCGCCCTCAACTAATCAAAATGATCTTCGAGCCGCATATATATCTATCGGATTGTTTATCGTGAGACTTGCTCTGTCATTCATTATACTCATTATCTACACATCAAGAATGAGTGTCATCCAGACCGACACTGTCCGAGACCCTGATTTAAATCAATTCTAACAGCTCTATCTGCAACATTCGCAAATATTGGTATGTCCTTGCAGACAAACATCGATTACCTACAATACGTTTCTTCATATCAATCATATTCTACATCAAGTATGCAGCAGTGCTTATGTCACCAGCTAGTGGATTTCAGTTTTTGTTGATTCCTCACTTGAACCACATCCACTCGATGATTTTCGACTTACACGTCTTCAGACTTTCCAAGCATTGAGAGCACTCTTTGAGTCAGTTGAGCAATCGATTTCCAACAACCTGTGACAGTTCTATGCAAGCAAATATGTCAGCGCTGTTGCTACTCCAACAGATCTGTTTCACTTACAATCTCAAGCACTCACTCAGCAGTTCATTTTATCGACAACTAACAACTTCTTGCTATCACTACGATTGATACATGA
Source organism: Rotaria sp. Silwood1 (assembly GCA_905250075.1). Classification (NCBI taxonomy): domain Eukaryota; kingdom Metazoa; phylum Rotifera; class Eurotatoria; order Philodinida; family Philodinidae; genus Rotaria; species Rotaria sp. Silwood1. Next base: position 3,120 of record CAJNOP010004621.1, on the reverse strand, counting down.
TATCACTCAAGCTAACACTTTGCTCTCTGCACTTCAAACTAACTATGGGCTCTACATAGTCTCCGAATCTGCATTTGTAAACATGTATTGGACGACATATGATGATGGATGTACTTGTGCTTCTAGTAGCTCATGCACTACACAGTCAAGGATTTACGAGAATAATTCTTATTCATCACCATGGCTTGTTCCAGGTTTCTATACTGGATGCTTTGTGTTAGAATCATTATGTCGATCTCATCTTGAATGTTTGTATGATGAGGTATGTTTGACTGACTTACTGTTTCAGACGGGATCAGTATCATCGATTAATGTAACTGTTCTGAACTCATCTATGGTAAGGCGTTTTTCGATGAATACAGCACTTGGAACGATGTTAGATCAATTGATGATAGAACAGTGGGAAACGTCGATCAGTTATGAGTACTACTATGCAGCATGTAACCCATCACACTGTAGCTACACAGTCAATACACGAAATGATGTTATCTACATAGTCACAACGTTAATTGGTCTATTTGGAGGATTGGTAATAGCTTTGAAAGTAATTGTTTCGCAATTAGTCGGCGTCATTGCTAAATGCATGCAACGTAGAAAACGAATGCTGCCAACGACCTCGCCGATGCCAAATCTAAGGCATTGAGTTCATCGCTGCTGATATATTTAGAAAGCTTATGACAGCGAGACAAAGTCGCGTATTTGTATGTACACTTCTTGTGTTCTTGTGTATGAATTCAGTTTGCTATGCTCGCTTTTGTCTTGATGTCCATTTTGAACTATATTATCATATATTGTTAAATGTTTCAAGATTGCTGCGTCAGAGTCGTAAATTATAAGAACATCTTTAGATTATGCGCTGGTTTCCATGGCTAGTCAAAAGCATTAGAGTTGTATGTGTGATGAATAGAACTTGGAATTAGGAAATCAATGTTGCGACCCCAGAGATAAAATGGTAATCATTTACGTTCAGCTGCTATAATGGAAGTACATCCGATTCGAGCTTTAACCAGGTCAGAAACTTTGTTGTTTTGTTTCATCTGATGGATCTCAAGCGATCTTGGACAAGTAGCTTCAAGGACACATCTCGTTGAAGACAGGTGCATCCGAGTTATTTTGTTCGTGGACTTCGTAGTTTCTTATATTGGTGGGTGTGAGACAGGGATGTAGGTGTTTGAATGTGGATGTGAAAATAAAACTCAGGCACGTGTTATCAGCTACTTCCGTACTTACACTTACGGCCATACGCAGTCACATTCTGAGTAAAATAAAATCATTTTTAAAAGATTGCGTAAAACCAAGAAGGAGACAACCATTTGTGATTCTCATGAGTTTAAATGATTTTTGGAATTGATCATCATTTGAGTGATTCTGGCATAAATAAATATTGCGTTGTTTGGGATTATCATGTTTTATGGAACAAATAGCTGAAATGGATTGTGTTCATGTTGAGTTTATTCAGATCACTGATGTCATTGCTACAATAACTAGTCAACATACAAGAAGAACTATCGATTTGCTTCTATATATGTCATATTGCGATGGCAGATAAATTTATTACTAAATACAGGGTTGAAGACATCTTTACCTGTTATCTGAAATATACATGCAGAAATAGGAGAAAAAATATAGAATAAAATGTCGTTTCTTTTTAACTCTAATCAGTTTAAAGACAATATTTGTTTAGTTTTACATATATTCTAGTTCTATTTCTGAGTGTAGGTATTTTCTATTTGGTTCAAGAGAAATTTGAAATACATTTCTTCTGTAATAAAGGACTCAAACAATGATGATCTAAATTCAAGTCGGTCAAGTATCAAAATATTAGTCTAATTGTTATAGTTGTACATTTAACAATGACTACGAAGCTCGTTAACTGATTAATGAATCTCGATTTTAGTAGGAAATAAAACAAACTCATCAGATCATATATACAAAAATAAGAAAATTGCACCAGAAATCAAGATAGAGGACAATACGAATTGATTCGATTCATTTAAGACAGTTGTAAAAAGTCTCAATATAGTGTATCGGTCGTCAACAAAAATTTATTACCAGAACTGACTGTCAGGTGATTCAATAAGCTCCAAAATCTATTACAATATGTCATGTAAAATAAATCATGTGCTGAAAAAATAAAGCATTATTTTCTCTACTTCAATACAACTTATGTTTGTTAATAAAGACAGAAAAACAGTGAAAATTAATTTATAAAATTTTTGCACACATATAAGCAATACTGTTCAGAACTAAAAACCATACTTAGACTAACTCGTACTTAATAAATTCGATCTTGGCAAGCTATGATAATATTTAGATTCATATCATTCTAGATATGAATCCACTTTGAAAACACACAATAAACTACCTTCATTATTTTTTACGTTCTGCAGTTGACGTCTTTAGTGACTTATGGATATCACTCTTTTTTTACTTTACTTAGTTTTACTTTTATAACATTCTGTATGAATTATCAACCTAAAAGAGGCTTTTATCTCCACTAGCGTAGTTCTAAAGTATACACTGATCACTATGTATCGAATATTCATTGAGTTAAAGCTATTCACATTCCCTTTTGCTGTTTGATAAAGTTGATGATGATGATGGTGAGTCATTTTGAATATTTGTTGAAAAAGAGAGAGATGGCCAGATTGGTTAAGATAAGGAAAGCACACATTAAACCATCATTAAAGTTATTTTAGCTTTTTTTTTCACTAATGATGGTCCACATCCAACGGTTTAATACAGATCTTGCGATAAGAATAATTCTGTTGTATCATTTTACTAGTAAGTTTCTTGAAAAATTTACATTGCTTCTAACTTGTATCGTTTGCATAGTAAATTATCATTGTGTTGTATGCCCAACTGTAACATGCGATTTTGAAATAGACGAATGTAAGTGGAAGTTGAATTCAATATGGAGAATTTATCCATCAGGTAGTACGCCCGATACAGCAAGTTCCGGTCCAACTGTTGATCATACTACTGGAAGTAAGTCATTTTGATAGTGTCTCTAACAAGTAATAGTTTTTATTCAAGGTGGGAACTATGCTCGTTTTATGGCTAGTCTTCTATCGGAATCTGATCAATTTGGTATCATGAGTACGAATACTTCTCTGCAGC
>CAJNOP010004620.1:0-10167 GCA_905250075.1 Rotaria sp. Silwood1 | reverse complement strand
GGAATCTGATCAATTTGGTATCATGAGTACGAATACTTCTCTGCAGCAATCTACTTCATTTTCCTTTTGGTATTATATGCATGGAAGTCAAATTGGAACTTTAGCATTAATTGTTAATGGTCAAACACTATGGGAAAGGAGTGGCCGACAAGGAGTACCAGCATGGTATCAAGCTAACGCTACTTTACCGACTAATGTTCATGTTAATGTACACATTTTTTTGTTTTTGAATATCTCATAGAGTGAATGAAATATGTTTGAATAGATCGCATTTGTCGCCAATCGAACAGGTACTGGCCGATCATCTGATATTGCCATTGATGATATCATTTTGGAAGGAGAACCAAGTGAGAATTGACATCTTGTTAAAATTTCTTTGACAATAAGTATTTTAGTACCTCTTAGTACACGTACAACCAGATCACGTCCAACAACAACACCTCGAACTCGATTCAATGCAAGTTGTGATTTTGATGTTGATAAAGAATTATGTGGCTGGAAAAGTGATTCAATATATGGTTGGAAAGTTATTCATCAAAGAGAACCGAATATCACCATTGGTCCAAATACTGATTATAGTAGTATTAGTATGTACTATAGTCACCGAGAAGAAAAAGATTTAAAAAAAATATGTTTCTGTTACAGTGAGGCCAAATGATGATGGTAAACTGTGTAAAATTCCATATGATGAGAAGGGTACTCAATACTATTGTATATTGAGTAGCAAGCGTATGCGATGTAAAGGAAATGATAACAAATTGATGGATTGTCGAGATGGTAAGATTTAAGTTATTCGAAGATAGTTGTTGAAAATTTTGTATTTTTGTTGTATATTTGATAGGAGGTTTTCTTCAGATTCGAAGTGGTGAATTTGATCAAGTAGGTGAACGTTCACAATTCGAATCTCCAATCCTTGATGCATTATCCGAAGAAGGATGTGTTCAATTTCAATATAATATAGCAGGTAGTGATAATGATTGGTTAAATGTTTATGTTGAAGATTATTGGACCGGTAATCAGTCATGTATGTGGCATAAAAATGGATCCACTGTACCGAACCGATGGATGACAGCTGAAGCACCATTAAAATTAGAGAAAGATGGAAAATATCTAGTATGAATTAGATGTAAATAAATAAATATATATAATTTTATTTCTATGATAGATTGCGTTTGAAGCAAGAAAAGGAGAAGCTGGTGGAATGGGTTTAGTCTCGATTGATCACATTGTTATCTCTCCTACAGCATGTAAGCGAGTTTGTATCACTGTCTTGATTGTTTATTTCATATTGTATATATTATAGGTTCTGGTACATATCCAGTCGAAGAATGTCCTTTTGAGGAGGTGATAATAGCAACGACTATGATGGCCACTACAGAAGGTCTCGAAGTAACAACTACAGCAGCAACGATAACACCGATTAATACTACCGTAACATCATCTCCTACGTTAGCAACAGTTACAAAAACTCCGGAGTCAACAATCGAAATGGTGACAACTGATGATGGAGAACAAAACCGAACAACAACCGTTGACAGTGGGTCAAAAAATACACTGATTTTAGCGATTGTTTTTGGTGTATTGGGTGGTGTAATTGTAGTTTCTGCTGTTGCTGCCTTATTCATTTGGCATTCTACAATACTAAATCGTCTTGGTATCAAACAATCTAACCGTGTAAGAACAGCTCCAACTTATCAAGCAGCATCAGGTGGCACTGTTCAAATCAATGGAACGACGAATGATAATACAAATCTATTATAAACTTTTAAATCATGTTTAAGTTCGTGACTATTTATTGTTAGTATAAAAATAGTTCGTCCATATTGTTAATTGTACGTTTGCTAAATCCACATATTATTAAGTTTGATTATGACTAGAGAAAAAAATATATTTCTTATGAGAAAACCTTCCACTTTAACATTAACATATTATTGAGTATGAAAGAAATCAGAGATATTAGCAGTATGAATTGTATTTAATACTGATACTAATCTTCAACTACTATTTATTATATTTTTAATCATTATTATTATGATCACTATTTCAAGTTTTTAATAAAATCAATATATTAAAAATTTCCTTTTATTTAATGCTGCTTATTGAAATTACAAATATTATATGAGCATTCTTTATAAATGCAAGGAAAATAAAATCTAATAGGTTTGTGATTATAAAATTCAATGAATGCTACTGTTCAGCAATATTTGTTTCATCTAATCGTCTGATTTTACACAAAAAGAAACTATCGACTCAAGAGTCTGATCTACGGTTAGTATTGAGCAATATATTTTTGCTTACCCAAGACATCTTAACATACGTACTGTACTAATCAGATTGTATCCGTTAGTAAAATACCATTATCTGTCTTCTTCACAAAAAAAACGACTTCTTCCCTTCGTTGAAGTACAACGAACATGCACCAAGTTTTATACCTTAAATGGGATCAAAGCAATAAGTTTTGTTTTGTTGTTGTAATACATTACTTTTGTGATTAATGATATAAACAGTGATGATGCATATTCAAGTCGACGGCAAACTGAATGATTGAAGAATCAGAACTTGTTGACAAAGTTTCGAATTCAGTAGTCGAATTCTTGATTTCATCATCGCTTATAGATATAATGAAATACTTCAAAGTCACCATCATTTTATTAAAATTTCATTGGCTCGATTGTTTCTATAAGCGTCTAGAACAGTATACGAAACTTTCTTCTACAATTGCTCAAACCTAATCTTTCATATATCCACAATTTTCAGCTCTTCGTTCATGAATGCATATTAGATTTTGTCATCCACAACGATAATAATGATATGATTGGCAGAATCGTGCCAAAATGTTTCTATATGGTTGTTGTACAGTTTCTCGAACATGAAGATCATGTTCTTTATCGGGTGAACAAACATCTATAAACTTATCTTCTTTATTGAATGCGACTATGATAATCTTGGAAAATTAGAACAATGAGTGGATCTATGAGAAACACACGACGATATACAAAAGTATCGGCGCTATCAGTTAGACGACATGGGTTTTGTAGAGTGTGTTGTAAGGAATTTCTTAGTGATAGTCGCAGCATTATAGCTCTTGTGGAACAAAAGTTATGGACGTTTTACTAGCCCAGTAAAAATAGTAAAGTTTTATCTTTCCCTAGCTATTTTAATCCATCTTGTAAAGCTCACATATTATCTCTTCCACATTCGAAACAGAGGGGGGTGGTTTTCAATGAAAAAAATTGAAAATAGTATGCGTGGAAAACAAAAAAAATATTGCTCAATACAGGGTTTTTCAGATGAGGGACTTTGATCATCTCAGATTACTAGAAAACCTTTCATAACTCCAACTTTTATTCAAAAATATTACTTTGCCACATGGTTCAATAGAACGTGAAATTCTCAACAAGACGAGATGCTTTGTGAATTTTTAGCAACCTAAGGTGACTGAGTTAGATGTTTCACATAATGTATATGTAGGAATTTCTTGTATTTCAGTTTCTGACCAGGCATTCACAAGTATTTTTCCTATTTTCTCTGACAATTTTGAATGGTAGATCCTAGAACTGTCAGCAGTATCTCACTTTGCTTATAATTGAACTCATTATTCAACTATGTGACAAAAAATTCTTTTCAATAAAGTTTGATCTCAAGAGGTTTTCTCATAAACTGAGATAATCAAGGTCCTTACCTTGAAAATTCTGTATCGAGCTAATATTTTTGCCTTCTCATATACTAGCTTAAATGTTCTTTCATTTAAAACAACCTGCCTCCATTTTGAACGCCGAGAAGATAAAGTGTGAGCTTTACAACATCGATTAAAATAGCTTGGAAACAGTAAAACTTCAGTACATTAACTAGACTAGTAAAATGTCCATAACTTTTGTACTGTAAAAGCTATAAAGCTACGACTTTCACAAATAATGTCAGCGCAGCACGTTTCCCAAAACCCATGGTATCCCACCACTGCATTCGATATTTCTCTATATTGTTGTATGTTTGTGATGGATGTTTTTCAATGCTAAACTGGTGCAATTTTGAAGTCCTTTAGAAGCAATAAAATATTCCATTTTTTAGTTTGAGTAATATTTTCGGAATCTCTTTTTCGCTAAACTATTAGAAAACGCTTCAGAAGTAGTAATTTTTATCAGCTCGACAAATTCTATGGCACTACATTGTAATATGAGAGGAACAACTTTTTGTTCGATCTTCGAATTCGAAGCAACTTATAAAAGACAATTTTACAAACTTTGTCTTTTGCCTTATTCATTTTTTTCCCTTGATCTCGCATTTTTTTATTGTTCACAATGACAATGTACGTCATTCTGCAAAGCAACTGTTGCTCAAAAAGTGTTGGCAACTAAAGGACTATCAAAGGACATGTTTAAGAGACAAAGTAAGAATGACGATTTGCTATGCAATAAATTATCTGAAAAAAAACAGTTGCTCTAGAAAGAAAGAGACATTTTTTAGTCTATTCTATGATTGCTTTGCACAGAAAATGCTTAGAAGCACTTTGTAAAGAACTTGCATGAAGAAAATGGCTTCTGGAATTAGACAATATTGTGAAACTTTTCAAGATATTGATCAGCATATCATTACAGCAAGAAAATATCGTTTGGACTCCTTTCATCAAATATGAACCATTCAAAAAGTCGATGCACAATTACAGAGGATTGTGAATAGTGCTACCATGCAACTAGGAAGTTTTTGAAATTTGAATAGAAGCTGAAGTATTTCACTAAGGAAGAATGATAATCAAGCACTTTTTGGATCCTCACATATTGTGGTTTTTACATTGGATTCAAGGCCACTTCTGAAAACACTAAATCCTCATTAAAAAAATTGAAAACTAAAATAAATGCATGAGAGAAAAACCCAAGATCTGATGTTTCATAGAAGGCATGATTTTTTTGTTTGGAACCTCGTTTTGAGCCAAAACTTTCAATGATTTCTGTTATTATGATGAACAAAACTATTGCTAGTGACTGAAGATTTATGAAACAGATGAGTAAACAATAAAAATGTGCTATACTTTCTTCATTCACTTTTAGTGGACAACTTAATAAATATGTTAGAATACATATTTAGATGTAATCGGTGCCGGATATTTGGAACCGAACCGAACCGACCGAATTTTTCAAAATTTCGAACCGAACTGGTCCCATCACTGGCCTCTTTACTACAGTCCCAACATATTCTCAAAATTTTAGGCAATTCGAATATACCTTGCATGAAATCGATTTTTGAGAGGCAAAGATGGCGTAGCCTTGAAGTCACAGTCAGCGTCTAACGGCGCTCAAGGTTCTCTTTTCTGGAGAGAATTCTATCGATTTTTATATAGGTAACAGTGGCTGTGCATAGCGACAACGAAATAGTGTCTTTTTATGATCATAGAGGATACATTCGTTAGTCGAGAAAATAATTGTATGAGATCTGAAAACAAAATTTTTCAACATGTCAGACAGATATATGAATTGATGCATGCGACATAATGTGTAAATTTTAATTTGAGTAAAAAATGAAAAAAAAGCTTCTGATAAGAGAAAAGCGAACTGTTATTGATAGATAGTTTCATATCAATGCAATGACTTTTTTTTTCTGAAGTAAAATTATTATTTAAAAGCATTCATTACTACTCATAGCTCATTTGCTGGCATCCTTCTAAAGAGTAAAGTGACTAGTGGTCATTTCATAGCTTGTCATCAAATTTGACAACATGGCGGACGGACAAGTCAGCAAACAACAAGATATCGAGACTTGCAATACAACTGAACTCGAACACGTACCATCGTCTGGTATTACTCGAGTCAGGAAACAGCAAGTCATAATTTTGCATAACTCTTGTGAACGTTAGCGAAATATCGACTAAAACATTGTAGTGGCTTAATGAACAACCACTTCAAGTCATTGTGTATTTTACACGAAAGCGTCACTACGACCTATGAATTAGGAGAGGAAGGAGCGTCTTTGTTTCCTATTGCAATAGAAGCTTGGAGGATTGCTGAAGACTTTTGTCGAGAGTAGCCATTTAGCATTGCCAATAAGCTTGAAAAAAAAGAACTGCCAACCCTCAAAAAATTCCTTCTTTCTTCTCTTATCCACATGCACACCAACATTTACATGCATAGAATATGAAGAATATTCAAGGGTGTTTTGTGCGCTTCACCTTCAGTATTGAATTTCACAATATTTACCTAGACCTTTTGCTATATAACATTTCATGGAATGTCTTTTCTAGGCACCATTATTTGTTACTCGCAATATTTTACAGATGACTCGCGCAGCAGTCCCTTCCCGAACTTCTCCCATTATTACAAGATAGTTTGCGTCACAGGTTATGGTATCATTACACAATATCAACCGACACACTGATGATACAAAATTTATGTAGTTATGTCTCTTTTCAGTTGTAGAAAAACCAAAGCACGCTCCTGAATTAGTTCAGAGAATGGCGCATTATCTTGTTGATCTGAATTTATTCTTATCTGTCCCGCCCTCAACTAATCAAAATGATCTTCGAGCCGCATATATATCTATCGGATTGTTTATCGTGAGACTTGCTCTGTCATTCATTATACTCATTATCTACACATCAAGAATGAGTGTCATCCAGACCGACACTGTCCGAGACCCTGATTTAAATCAATTCTAACAGCTCTATCTGCAACATTCGCAAATATTGGTATGTCCTTGCAGACAAACATCGATTACCTACAATACGTTTCTTCATATCAATCATACTCTACATCAAGTATGCAGCAGTGCTTATGTCACCAGCTAGTGGATTTCAGTTTTTGTTGATTCCTCACTTGAACCACATCCACTCGATGATTTTCGACTTACACGTCTTCAGACTTTCCAAGCATTGAGAGCACTCTTTGAGTCAGTTGAGCAATCGATTTCCAACAACCTGTGACAGTTCTATGCAAGCAAATATGTCAGCGCTGTTGCTACTCCAACAGATCTGTTTCACTTACAATCTCAAGCACTCACTCAGCAGTTCATTTTATCGACAACTAACAACTTCTTGCTATCACTACGATTGATACATGATATCACTCAAGCTAACACTTTGCTCTCTGCACTTCAAACTAACTATGGGCTCTACATAGTCTCCGAATCTGCATTTGTAAACATGTATTGGACGACATATGATGATGGATGTACTTGTGGTTCTAGTAGCTCATGCACTACACAGTCAAGGATTTACGAGAATAATTCTTATTCATCACCATGGCTTGTTCCAGGTTTCTATACTGGATGCTTTGTGTTAGAATCATTATGTCGATCTCATCTTGAATGTTTGTATGATGAGGTATGTTTGACTGACTTACTGTTTCAGACGGGATCAGTATCATCGATTAATGTAACTGTTCTGAACTCATCTATGGTAAGGCGTTTTTCGATGAATACAGCACTTGGAACGATGTTAGATCAATTGATGATAGAACAGTGGGAAACGTCGATCAGTTATGAGTACTACTATGCAGCATGTAACCCATCACACTGTAGCTACACAGTCAATACACGAAATGATGTTATCTACATAGTCACAACGTTAATTGGTCTATTTGGAGGATTGGTAATAGCTTTGAAAGTAATTGTTTCGCAATTAGTCGGCGTCATTGCTAAATGCATGCAACGTAGAAAACGAATGCTGCCAACGACCTCGCCGATGCCAAATCTAAGGCATTGAGTTCATCGCTGCTGATATATTTAGAAAGCTTATGACAGCGAGACAAAGTCGCGTATTTGTATGTACACTTCTTGTGTTCTTGTGTATGAATTCAGTTTGCTATGCTCGCTTTTGTCTTGATGTCCATTTTGAACTATATTATCATATATTGTTAAATGTTTCAAGATTGCTGCGTCAGAGTCGTAAATTATAAGAACATCTTTAGATTATGCGCTGGTTTCCATGGCTAGTCAAAAGCATTAGAGTTGTATGTGTGATGAATAGAACTTGGAATTAGGAAATCAATGTTGCGACCCCAGAGATAAAATGGTAATCATTTACGTTCAGCTGCTATAATGGAAGTACATCCGATTCGAGCTTTAACCAGGTCAGAAACTTTGTTGTTTTGTTTCATCTGATGGATCTCAAGCGATCTTGGGCAAGTAGCTTCAAGGACACATCTCGTTGAAGACAGGTGCATCTGAGTTATTTTGTTCGTGGACTTCGTAGTTTCTTATATTGGTGGGTGTGAGACAGGGATGTAGGTGTTTGAATGTGGATGTGAAAATAAAACTCAGGCACGTGTTATCAGCTACTTCCGTACTTACACTTACGGCCATACTCAGTCACATTCTGAGTAAAATAAAATCATTTTTAAAAGATTGCGTAAAACCAAGAAGGAGACAACCATTTGTGATTCTCATGAGTTTAAATGATTTTTGGAATTGATCATCATTTGAGTGATTCTGGCATAAATAAATATTGCGTTGTTTGGGATTATCATGTTTTATGGAACAAATAGCTGAAATAGATTGTGTTCATGTTGAGTTTATTCAGATCACTGATGTCATTGCTACAATAACTAGTCAACATACAAGAAGAACTATCGATTTGCTTCTATATATGTCATATTGCGATGGCAGATAAATTTATTACTAAATACAGGGTTGAAGACATCTTTACCTGTTATCTGAAATATACATGCAGAAATAGGAGAAAAAATATAGAATAAAATGTCGTTTCTTTTTAACTCTAATCAGTTTAAAGACAATATTTGTTTAGTTTTACATATATTCTAGTTCTATTTCTGAGTGTAGGTATTTTCTATTTGGTTCAAGAGAAATTTGAAATACATTTCTTCTGTAATAAAGGACTCAAACAATGATGATCTAAATTCAAGTCGGTCAAGTATCAAAATATTAGTCTAATTGTTATAGTTGTACATTTAACAATGACTACGAAGCTCGTTAACTGATTAATGAATCTCGATTTTAGTAGGAAATAAAACAAACTCATCAGATCATATATACAAAAATAAGAAAATTGCACCAGAAATCAAGATAGAGGACAATACGAATTGATTCGATTCATTTAAGACAGTTGTAAAAAGTCTCAATATAGTGTATCGGTCGTCAACAAAAATTTATTACCAGAACTGACTGTCAGGTGATTCAATAAGCTCCAAAATCTATTACAATATGTCATGTAAAATAAATCATGTGCTGAAAAAATAAAGCATTATTTTCTCTACTTCAATACAACTTATGTTTGTTAATAAAGACAGAAAAACAGTGAAAATTAATTTATAAAATTTTTGCACACATATAAGCAATACTGTTCAGAACTAAAAACCATACTTAGACTAACTCGTACTTAATAAATTCGATCTTGGCAAGCTATGATAATATTTAGATTCATATCATTCTAGATATGAATCCACTTTGAAAACACACAATAAACTACCTTCATTATTTTTTACGTTCTGCAGTTGACGTCTTTAGTGACTTATGGATATCACTCTTTTTTTATTTTACTTAGTTTTACTTTTATGACATATTCTATATGAATTATCAACCTAAAAGAGGCTTTTATCTTCACTAGCATAGTTCTAAAGTATACACTGATCACTATGTGTCGAATATTCATTGAGTTAAAGCTATTCACATTCCCTTTTGCCGTTTGATAAAGTTGATGATGATGATGGTGAGTCATTTTGAATATTTGTTGAAAAAGAGATAGATGGCCAGATTGGTTAAGATAAGGAAAGCACACATTAAACCATCATTAAAGTTATTTTAGCTTTTTTTTCACTAATGATGGTCCACATCCAACGATTTAATACAGATCTTGCGATAAGAATAATTCTGTTGTATTATTTTACTAGTAAGTTTCTTGAAAAATTTACATTGCTTCTAACTTGTATCGTTTGCATAGTAAATTATCATTGTGTTGTATGCTCAACTATAACATGCGATTTTGAAATAGACGAATGTAAGTGGAAGTTGAATTCAATATGGAGAATTTATCCATCAGGTAGTACGCCCGATACAGCAAGTTCCGGTCCAACTACTGATCATACTACTGGAAGTAAGTCATTTTATAGTGTCTCTAACAACTAATAGTTTTTAGTTAAGGTGGGAGCTATGCTCGTTTTATGGCTAATCTTCTATCGGAATCTGATCAATTTGGTATCATGAGTACGAATACTTCTCTGCAGC
>CAJNOP010004619.1:0-10168 GCA_905250075.1 Rotaria sp. Silwood1 | reverse complement strand
CCTTTTATATATTTTTTATTTTCTAGATATTTATTTCTTTATTTTTTAGATTTTTATTTTTTTTCTAGATTTTTATTTTTTGTTTTTATTTTTTTTTAAATTTTTTCAACTTTTCATTTCTTACAAATAGTTTTAATTTTTTTAAATTTTTCTATTTTTTTAACTTTTTTTATAAATTCTTTTATTAGCAATTTTTTGTAATTTTTGTAATTTTTTAATTTTTTGTATTTTAAAAATTTTTGTAATTCCTAATAAAAATATTAATAAAGTGATAACGTTGGCTATATCGTCTTTTTTAGCAACTGCGATTTTTTTATCGCAGTTACGGCGTAACTGCGATCGCACTGTGACCCGTAATTGCGAAAAACTGCGACGCAGTTACGCGTAACTGTGATTTTTTTATCGCAGTTACGCGCAACTGCGATTTTTTCATCGCAGTTACGCGTAACTGCGTCGCAGTTTTTCGCAATTACGGGTCACAGTGCGATCGCAGTTACGCCGTAACTGCGACGCAGTTTGACCGCAGTCGAACACATGGGTTGTTAACAAGTAAAAAGCTTCTCGTGAATTTTCAGCTACAATACTGAGTTTTAATGAGTAGTTTCGTCAAGAATAGAAAACAAGTTATAAGCATAGTTTCTTCTTTTTGCATTACAAGAATTCTTGATAGAATAATGTCAACAAATCTTTTTATGAAGTCGGTGCTAGTAGCATATCTAGAAATACGAATGATAACAAGAAAGACAAATACAACGATCAATGACAACAGCAACTAAAAATTGATACAGAAACCGTTTCGAATTATTTCGGAGCAAAACTTGTATCGTTGACCCATTGAAAAAGATCCCGAAATATGATTCACCATCAAGTGATGATAGTACAACATCAACAATTTATTAATATGAGTTGAAGATTCTTATTTAAAATAAATATGTTTTAAAAACTCTGAATATCAGTCCTTAAAATTAGAATAACCATTATGAAAACAGTAATCTATTTCTTTGGAACTATCATCTATACCTGATAAATCATGACAAATAATAACTATCAATTCAACATCAATATCTTTATCATAAAGACTATTATTATCAATCAAGTGATATTTCGAAAAGAATTGATGTATGAAAACAAATATATATTCGAAAATATTTTACAATAAAGCTCGTTTAGTAATTAATTAATGTAGAGCTTCATTAAAAACTAAAGCATGTACATGTCTTGTAACGCGATTTAACATCAGATATACACCATATCTAGATTGTTGTTTACAAATTAAACTAACTCGTTGGGACGGTGGAACGTGTTCACATAATTGTTGATCTTCAGGGCGTGACTTATAAAATGACAAAAAAAAGTCATTTGTGATGAATAAACCATATGTATTCTTTAATGTTGTTTGAAATTCATTGATGAAAATCGTGCTTTTAATTCATGAAAATAACATGATGAGAAGGATACAAAAAGAAAGACCTTGAATTCTATAAAAAGGTTTCAAATCGTACAAAACTAATGGAAGTAATGAAGAAATCTTAGTTTTCGAAAATAATCATCATAATGCAATGAAAATGATGTCAAAGTAAAGAATGAAATTTCCTACATGGAAATTCAAACAATAACCATTGAAATGAATTGTTTTTGTTTTCTTTTTTTTTTTAGTCACTGAATTACGGCTGTGAATGTGATGTAAATAGAATAAGTACATATTCATCGTCGGCTGACGATAAATTGATCGTCGATGATTATCTATTAATCATTATCATTGAGTGATAGTTCATGTTTTTCAAATATCCTATATAAGGAATGATTTTCTTGTATAAAATCATTCAATTCAATCGATCTATTGTATCAACAATAGATTGAATAAGTATTCTAATAAATGGTTTTTTTTTCAGGAGGTGCAAGATACAATTATGTACATAATTATGATATTTATACATATATATATTCCAATCTTAAATAGAGTATGTTGTTTCTTTTTTTTTTTCGTATTGGGATAAAAAATTTATAAATAAGTTGAAAAGTTCTATTGGCCACTAGAACTTTTCAAGTTATTTTTTTCTTTTTTCTTTCATACTTATATTATTATGTAGAGAGGGAGATAGATACTATTTTATATCACAGCCCGTCAGATAGCTTCGTAATCTGACCCAGGGAGATTTCTTGTGCCTATGTTGGCGAAAGCAGTGGAGTACTCGGGAAGGCCGTCTGTTCGTAGGTCCCTGTCGCCGTTTACGTACGTCACACCTATGATCATGCCCTACAAGTCCGGCATAGTCCGCTCTGCGTGTACCCATTGCGGGCTTACAGGGAGTCTTCCTCGTCGCGCGCGTACGCGAGAATCAATTGTAATGCAAATAAATTTATTCAGCAAATCGAAAAAAAAAACAAATTACATTTTCTTTCGAATTTTTTCAAATGTTTCTTTATATTCCAAAATATGTGGATGATTTGAAGGTAATTTTTCTTGAGCAATTTCTACGGCTTGTTGAACATTTTTCATTGCCATATTATATTGTCGAGTAGATAAATATAATTTCCCCAAATTGTGATATACTACAGCTAAATCAGGATGATTTTTTGGTAGTTTATTTTCACGTATTTCTAATCCTTTTTGATAATATGTCAATGCCGTTGTATAATCTTTCATTTGACGATATGTTTCACCTAAATTTATATATGTCGTTGCACATTCGAGGGTGGGTGTGGGTGTTGGTGTTTATAAAAGGATAGTCACACGCACACCTACACCCCACGCCCACACGTACACCCACACCCACACCCCCACCCACACCCACCCCACATCCACACCCACCCACACCCCACACCCTATTGAGCTGAGTGTGGATTAATGAGGTCAACATGTGTATTAGGCTCACACTCTCAATACCTGCGGTGTAGTTTAACTTTTATTCACCTTGAAAATAGGGCTACATTCTCTTTCTCACGTACTCGCGATTCTCTCTACATATAGTCAAATGAGGATGATCTGGAGGTCGTGATTTTTCTTCAATTTCAATTGCATTTTCGACAGCCGTAATTGCTTTGGAGTGCTCTCCTATGTTATCATAAACTCTTCCGATATTAATATACGAAGCAGCCAAATCAGGATGATCCGAGGATAGAGCTTTTCGGCGAATGGCAAGTGCAGTTTCATGATATGGCACTGCTTTCGAATGTTCACCGACGTCATCATACTTTGTACCAAGATTGCTGTAGGTAGTAGCCAAGTGAAGATGAGTCGAAGGAAGGACTACTTGATTGATACTATGGGCTTTTTCGTAAAACTCAAGTGCTTTTGATTGCTCGCCCATCTTGTCATATAGCGAGCCGATATTATTATAGGAAGCAGCCAGAACAGGCTGGTTTGGAGTACTAGCTTTTTCATAGACTTCAATGGCTTTCATGTAAAATTTTTGAGCTTTGTCTAAATCATTTATCTTGGCATATACTACACCGATGTTATTGTAGGAAGCTGCCAGATCGATATGGTTCGATGGCAGCACTTGCATACGAATTTTGAGTGCCTTTTTGTAGAATTTCACGGATTCTTGACAATTCTCCATGCTGAGGTATAGAGAGCCCATATTGTTATACAAAGTAGCCATATCAGGATGGTTCTCAGGTAGAATGTTACTTTCGATTTTCAGAGCCTTTTCATAGTATGACAATGCTTTCGTATACTGACAAATGTTCTTGTACGTCAAAGCAATATTGCTGTAGCAACCACCCAAGTTATGATGACGTGAGGACAGACTCTTTTTGTAGATTTTAATTGCTTTTTCATAAAATGAAATTGCTTCCAGGTAATCACACATTTTGTCAGATATCGAACCGAGGTTGCTGTAGCAATTAGCCAAATCAGGATGATCCGGATGAAATACTTTCAGACAGATTTCAAGATCTTTTTTGTAAAATGCGAATGCTTTCGAATACTCGTTCATGACATCATAGACAGAACCTATGCACGAATACAAAGTGGCTAACCGGGGATGGTATGGAGGTAGTGCCTTTTCATAGATTTCAAGACTTCTCTGGTAAAATGAAAGTGCTTTAGAGTAATCGCCCATCATGTCATACACTGCACCAATATTATTGTAGGAACCAGCCACATCAGGATGATTTGAAGGAAGTGATTTTTCGCGTATTGTAAGGCCTTTTTTATAAATTTCAAGTGCTTTCGAGTAGTTCCCCATGGTTTCATATACCGAAGCGATGCTGTTATAGGAGGTAGCCAAATCAGGATGATTCTGAGGCAGAGCTTTTTCTCTTATTTTACATGATTTTTCGTAAAATTCAAGTGCCTTCGAGTAGGCACCCATGTTGTTATACACTTGACCGATGTTGTTGTATGAAGTAGCCAATGAGGGATGATCTTCGGGGAGAGTTTTTCGCTCGATTTTCAGAGATTGTTCGTAAAATGCAACTGCTTCTTTGTATTGTCCTTGGTCATTTTTCACCCGTCCAAGTTGGTAATAAATATCTGCTCTGTCACTATCATCCGATGCCTGTTCTAGTAGTACCATATATAGTTCTTCGGCCTTGTCGAATTGACCTATTTTGAGTAACAATCGACCCATTCGACGCCATCCGGTGCCGCTGACCTCTTTTCGTATGTAGTCAGTTAATTCACGAAGTTGTGGATCATCATCTGACGTAAGTTGAAGATCGACTTGATAAAGTGCACGATTGTTGTCAAGTTTTTGAACTTCACCAATGCGAAAGACAGTGTGCATGGAGAAGAGAATTTCCTCTTCGTCCTTATAATAGCTCACCTCTTGAATGGAGGCGAATGGAGTTGATGATATTGTAGGATCAATGGTTATTTGGAATAGAATTCCAACCATATCAGTCATTTTCAAGGCTTCTTTGGCGAAAACAAGGGAGACATCTGAATTTGTGCTGGTAGATAAAAAGTTGTTAAAAGAAATCAGGCCACCTTTGTTTTCTGCGAGCTTTTCAAAATCTACTTTCGATAGGCCTTGCCCTCGAAAGATTGTAAAAATCTTGCCACGATAGTCACTGACCTGCTTCTTGTACAGAGCTTCCATTTGTCGATGCACATCACATAAAAAGAAACCCATTCGTATCATAATGTCGCCATTGAGTGTTCTTAATGCGCCATTCAGCATTTTGTACGTGAAGCATTGGCGTGTATACCACCAAATGGCGTTGGATGCTTGATAAGTACGTTGAAATTCTTGGATAATTTTCATTTCCTTCTTATTGTCTTGGTATTCTTGTTGACAGTACGTGACCAAATCTTGGACGGCTTGTTGTTCATGTTCGATTTCAAGGAGTATTTCCTTGAATATTTGTGAATACATAAAAGAAGGTTCTAGCTGATCTAGATTCTTGCTAGAACCTTCTGCATTCACACTAACAATGCTTACCGACATGTGATCTTGATTGCATTGTTTGATTGTTGTTGCCAATTTGTCGCAAATATGTTTGATTGTTGTGTGGACACCTTTTATTTTCGGCCAATTTTGTGCCCATACTTGATGCCGTTGTTTATTGCCACAAAATATGAAAATGGCATTTAATTTTGCCATATCATGAATGTCTGGTACCAGGTGTTGTCCAAGTGCACCTGAGGAGATAACAAATGAGATCTCCTCTTGATTTTCCATAAGCATTTGTACACATTGTTCAGCTGTCTTACATGGATTAACTTGATTGACGACAGCACGTAATTGTTCCATTGAATTTTGGCAATCTTGATTTGCCATGTCGATATTTCCATCGACCCATATGACCAAATAATTTTCAGCCATGCGGTGTCTTTGATATCGAGTCATTTTTGATGCCATTTTTGCTGCTTGATTAGTAAATAGATTGTTGTTTGAATAGATATTACTTTTGCTATTTATACGTTGGATGTCGACTGTTTTTTTCGTTGAAACTCAAGGTCAAACTTCACCTGGATGTTATCAAAAGTATCGTTGTCAGTAACAAAAGGTAGAGAAAAAAAACCCAGCAATATCATTTATTTTATGGTTATTCTTTCCAACTTTCGTTTTCTTATCATCTATATACGTAGTTAATAGTCACTTGAAAGTCAGTGCGTTGGATGTCTTATCTCATTCAGTTTTTATTTGTCTTTCATTATCTCGAAACAAATAAAGATATTGTCAGTTTTATTTTTTTATTATGCATAAGACTTGCTGTCTGATAATGTGAGTAGAAGAAAATGAAGAATAAATTCAAAATTGTTACAAACAACAATAGAACAACAGTTTCTGCTTGCTCCCCCAATATACTGTTCATCATTCACGAGTTGTTCAAGTAAAATAATAATAGTTTGAATATAATTGAGTATTGAAGTACGTATTATGAACTCAATGAAAGTACTAAAATATATAGATATTTTGAGATTTTTACGTCATATGTATTGAGAAATAAGTTTTTTCTGAGTATAATAAATATTTTGTTAATATAAAAGAAATTTTTGATCTTTCTAATCACGATTTTCAAATATTCAACTGTTGATGGAAAGAACAGTACAAAGAAAAAGAAGTCTTACTTGGAAATGAATTACTATGTGATTACAATTATTCAGTTAATTTTTACAGTGTATTACAATGAATTATTTTAGGTTTTTATTAATTACATATGATTCGTATTTATCATGATATTAGTTACATTTATAATGTCATTATTTTCATCTCTTTTGCATTTTTTGTAGTGTTCTTTCCATCGATACTTACATGGTTTAAAAGTGGTCGTTAGAAAGACAGAAAATTCCCTTTATATAAACAAAATATTCATTATACTCAGAAAAATATTTATCTATATATTTAGGAATGAAATCCGTGCAAGCTTTTATTGATTTGCTATTACAATATTTTAAAAATTGTCTACTTGCAGTTATGAACTTTACTCGTGTCACATACTGCTACACAGTTTCAATTCTAATTCAAATCAATTCTTAAAATAAAATTAACCTTTGGTTTTTTTTTCTATTTCGATAGAACAGTTATTATTTGAATGAAAATAGTTTTATTTCTGGATACTGATGCCATATGTGATAATGAAAGTTGCATTTTATTTCCAAGTAGTATTAGACAAGTACTACTATATTCCCGTTTTTTCAGTGTGTGAAATGTAATCATGACCATATCTCAGTAAGACTGGCAGAATGAATTTATCATCACTTATAAGCTTGTTAATATGTTTTTTGATTTATATTAAACTCATTTGGAATATATATGGCATAATAAAAAGACATCTTGTTCCATTGATATCCAAGATTCATAAAAAACTAATATTCAAATTGTGTTTGTCCACATGTGAGATTCATACAATTTTAATGTGCATCACAATGACCATGAGAAAATTTCTGCTCTGTATGTTAAAAGAACGTTAGAATCTATGTACGAAGTATGATTAGTATAATGTTAAACAGATCATTAAAATCGAACAACTGTTCAACAATTTCTTATTTTCACCGTAAGAAAGCATCTGAGTGATATCAATGAGAATGACTGTTTCAAAAACATTCGTTTCGAAAAGAAAACATGAAACAATATGAAATATGTTCTATCATCGACAAGTTTGACTTCTGGTACCCAGCTCAGTCAAAACACTAAAATAAAACGTATCGTACTGTAGTAAAATTTAGTCCAAAAAACATGTTGAAAAATAAATCAATGATCAAGATTGGATCACTGTGATGCGGCTGAATCTTATCAAAAAAATAGTAATTCGATTTCCTACAACAAAAAATATGTTTAACGTATCAAAGTGTAAACATACGATATTTCTTTTATTAGTGTGAATGCATACTGTTTGTGATTATATTGTACGAAAAAAAATTGTTGATTCATTTTTGGATAAAGAAAGTCTTTCGGATACATATGGATATGTACCAATAAAATTTACTTTTTCTGATTTGGATATAGATATTCTCTTCATGCACACCATACCCTATTGTCCAGATTTAATGGTATGCGACATGAATCATATCCTTATGTAAAGAAAAGCAAAAAATAATTGTTTACCTCATATATTCACATTCTATTCAGCAGAGAACTAAAACAGCTTAATTTTTCATATAGATCAGTTGAATATATAAGCAAATAAATCAAGTATTTTCCATGAAAACATTCTATAACTTAATCTTTCTGAGGACATCAAACATAGCTAAATCTCGTTGTATACAGTACAAAATGCATTAGAAGGTTTTATACTATTAGACAAAGGTTGCTGATATCGACAAAATACCCTAGTGAAAATACTCGTCAAGCGAGTACGACTTTCCAGCGTGAGTACTCATATTACTCACGCGAGTACTCGAGGAATTTTATGTGTATTTTTACTCTCCGTGTACTTTAATGAGTACTCGTATGAGTTTATTTTTAAAAATTCACTCATAGGCAGACAGATGAGTACTCAAAGTCGTACTCATGCTAGTTGTTTCGCAGAATATTTAGCAAAACACTTATGCATTAGCATATACAAAAATAAATTGGAGCTATATAATAAAAAAAACTAATGTAATAAAATGAAAAATAGAGAAAATCAATTGAATAAATTATTTATTTTATACTCTATTTTTTTGGATGAATCATTTGTACGGATAAAATAAATGATGACTTTAAGATAGAAAAGAATAATGATTTTTCATTTTCATTTGTTCAATTCTTCGGAAAGATTAAGTTTTTTCTAAATATATTAATGTAGATTCGTTTTTATTTTATTTCCTAAGCTTAGGCCAAAATTCTTTCATTAAAATGCAATTTTTTTAGATTGATTGTAGAATATCATGGAACACAAGGCAGTTCGCAAATTGTGTTACAAATCGATCGCGATTTTAAAATAAGATGTGTTAATAAACTATAGACAAATAATTTTATTTTGTATTTATTTTTTTGTAAATTTCCTGATGATTGTAAATAGCGATGGATTTTAAAATGTCTGTTTAGTTTTCTAGTGTAATAAGCAATACTGTACGTTCATTTATTGTCACGTTTCTCATCGTCGTTGATTAATTTATTATCTTTCTGCTTCAGTATATTTTACTGTCCTTAATTTATGTCTTATTGTACTCTCATTCTCTAGGATATAGATAAAGAAACTTTTATTGTTAGAGAAGATAATTAAATATTTCTTTTTTCTTTATTTTATATAATGAAAGTACGTTTTTATTTATTTTTCGAAAGAAAAATGAAAAGAATAAATAAAATTGTATTTTTATGGTATGTAAATACAGAAAATATTTAAATTTCTTCGCTCCTAAGAAAGATTTCTGTGTCTGTAATCTTTACGTTAAAATATATGAAACTGATATCAAATTTGTCGTTCTCATGTTAATCATTTTTCTCAACCTTTCATTATGTCCTCTGTTTGTTGGTAGTATTTTAATATTAAATAAAAATTAATGTAGTACAACGGTACTAACCAAAAATATGCTTATAAGTATCTTACATAGGTCAGCAGAGCACACAGATACTAGATAGTAGTACTCACAAAACACTCAATATTACACAGCGAGTACTCGATTGTCGTACTCAGATACTCAGATTCTAGCAGGAGTACTACTGATGAGTACTCAAAATGCGTGAGTACTCATGAGTACTCGTGACATTTTCTAGCGTGAGTACTTTTTGAGTACTCGCCTATGAGTACCTTCACTAGGGTATGTAATATAAAATAGAATTTTATAAGAAAGTACGGACAACTTCGCTAATAACAAGTCCCTTCTTTTTGTAAACTTTGTCGTTTTTCAAACTTTAAGATTTTATTAATAAAATCTTGATCAAAATAGATTACAAATCATCCTAATAATAAATCGATCTAACTCAGAGTTTAGCGAATTTTATCGTAATGATAAAGTGAAGAAGACTTAAAATAATAACCATCTACATTAGTCGTACTAAAAATTAATTCATATTTTTTTATTTTTATTTTATTTGACATTATTTATTAGTTTTGTTAATCCCCGGTAAGATTTTGTATCAAAGAAAGAATTTAAAACACAAAGCACTCAGTTGCTAAGAAAAAACAATAATAAAAAAAAACTAAAAACAAACATTCATCAACTATTATCCAATATGAAGAAAGAAAAAAAAAACTTTTATTTTTTCTTTTCTTTATAATTTTTCTGATGAATGATGACCATGAATAGTTTTTATTCTTGTATGATCATCATAAGAATTTTTCATATGTT
>CAJNOP010004618.1:0-10168 GCA_905250075.1 Rotaria sp. Silwood1 | reverse complement strand
ATTTGCTCAAGATTTCACTGATTATCTATCTGTTCATCAAGTCTACTCTTATGTTTTCGAGGGTGTGTGGGTGGGTGTGGGTGTGGGGTGGGTGTGGGTGTGGGTATGGGTGTGGGTGTAGGTGTAGGTGTGGGTGTGGGTGTGAATGTGGGTGTGGGTGTGGGTGTGGGTGTGGGTGTGGGTGTGGGTGTGGTTGTGGGCATCTCTACTCTCACCCATGCCCACACCCACATCCACCCACACCCTTCCGATCATTCTTTGTCTAATTTGGACATCATTTTTTATTTTTATTTTGAAATAGTGGTTATATGCCCATTTTGTCTAATGAATGGGATTACAGTTCTGTTAATTGTAGCATTTCATGTTATTTTACGGCTAACTTTCTTGGTCAGTTTGATTTTATTTCCAATATATCGGCTCCTGTTATGTTAATTATGTTTGCAAATCTAAAATTATTTATTCGAGTGACTTACCAAAAGATGGCTCGATGTCAAGTAATAAACTGGCGATAACATCGCAAAATTGTACTTCAATTATGAATCATTTAATCACTTTACATGGCATTTTGGATGTCTATGACAATAACGCAATTAATCCAAATAACTATCATGCCTTAATTTATGATTGATCAACTGCAAACAATTCTTTTCGTGGTCTATGTTATTCGACTCTTTCTCACAATGATATGCATTAGTACACAGCCTGAGTTAGTTAAGAAAATAACGAATGCTATTCCAATGCGAAAATTAAATGTCATTGGCGCTGCTACTTTCAGTTGTGACTTAGAACAAGCAGCGACGAATACGAATACCCAGTAACTTTTTTTTTTGAAGAATAGCGTGGACGGCGCATATTATTTTTTTTTGGCGAACTAACTGTTGTGTAAAAAGTTGACCTCTGTTTAATAAAATGTATCAAGAAACTAATTCCAGATCTCTTATGATCACACGCTATCCGTAAAAGTTTTAGTAGTTGAGAAGAATAAAGCGAATCATACTTTGTCTGATAATTGTTCACATATTTTCAATACTTGTTTTTCTAGAGAAATCTTCCGAGGAGGTACAAATGCAATATATTTGTTTCCTATTGCTTCCATTGAATGCTTTACTTGCTGCATGGGTATGCATATGACAGTGGAGTTTGCAGCAAAACAATTATAGAAAGAAAAAAAATATTGACCCATTCCCACACCCTGAATACTGTACAGGATTGTGCCTTGAAGTCAGCTGTCTTCTCCACAAATTAAATCCAATGTAATAGTATAATTTTGTAGAACTTCAAAGGAGCTATCGCATAGCGCCTGCTGCAAGTTGAACCTGTATTCTTTTAGTATCATAAAATTGAATTTTCTCATGATTATCCGTATAATGGTGTATAAGGCTGTATGAGGTCATCTCAATAAAATAATGAAAGAAGGAAAGAGTGTGGGTGTGGGCGCGGGTGTGGGTATGAGTATGAATGATGTTTTATTCTGTACATCCATACACACCCACACCCACACCCCCACCCAGACCCAACTATTCTCTACAAAATTTCGGAGGATATGACTTAGAGTTGCTCAAAGGCTTCCATTGAATGAAGTGAGTCCTATTTGTTTTCAATGCTCGCATCTGTGTTTAGCCTCTTTCTAATCTAGTAGTTCCATCAAAAGCAATGTCTCTAAAGAAGTTTGAAAAAACAATGTGTGGTGAATACAAGTGAATGAGATACGTATATCCGCAGAAAATGTGAGTTACGTCTGTCAAGCACTTCGTAAGATACTGCTACCAAAGAATCTCTTCCGGGAAAGGATCATTTTTAGCGCTCTTAGGGAGATGCTCATAAAATATCGAGACAAGAATATTTGCTAGCGTTAGTATTCAAAGAACAACTTGTTCTATAAAACATCTTAAAATATGAAATTCGCAAATCAACCAACTCTGATTTGATCTCTTTACCATTATTGTTAAAATTTGATGTTTTTTTTCTAATAGAGTTATTTGTGTATATTATTTTTGTGAGACCTGTTCCTTGAATCGTCGTGCTTGCACTCTGAAACTTCTTCGTTTGTGTACGAATTTATAGCATTGTTAAACTGGCATTGAACCATGGAAGTATATATATTTTTCCCTCGGATTATGTTGGATCGATAGAGTGTTAACGTAGGAGATATCAGTACTTGTCCAGATAGTAATATTGCATTAACCGATAACAGTCTCGAAGCGTCGAAAGATTTGTTTGACCTAGCTAATGTAACATGAGGAATAAAGGGTCTACCATCAATAGCAAAACCAAACATTGCAAAATATCCAGCTATTTGATCAACAAGTCTTTTGAGATGACCATCAGAATCATTTAACGTAGCCACGATGTATTTTGTTTTATCGGGTGATGGAAAACCAGTTATAGTGTTTAGTGATAGTTGAAATGGTGCTGAAGCATGAGCCCAAATTTTCATTTGTTCTGTTATTTTTTCCAAGAGAAATGTATCAATATTGCCCAAGAATTTCAATGTAACATGATAATGATAGACGGTTTGCCAATAAAGCCCATCCGAAGCATGCAATGAACGAAGTGTACGGACCAATGTTTCAAGAGTTTTCAAACCATCTTCATTGAAACTGAGCGCCATAAATGCCCGAAACGTGTACTTGTTTGAGGATGATGCCATAAGAATATTCTTAGTTTCACTCTAAATTTTCGTACAATACAATCTGAAACGAGTCTTGAAGTGTTCAGAGTAGAAAGGAATTTTGATGCATAAGATGGGTTGCATTATCATCTGATTGAGAAAAAATGCTTCGTAACACTATTCCTGATAAAGTATTCAAAATTCCAAATATTCAAGTGTAATTTGCCTATACGGGCATCCTGATTACAGTAGCGTCAAACCTGAAACTTGAATTCAACTATTGAAATTTCACTTCAACTATTCAACTATTCAATTATTGAATAGTTGAAACTTCAATTATTTGAGTATCCAATTATTACTTTTCGAATAGTTGAACTTCACCTACACAATTATTCCTTTTTCGGAAGCTCCTTCGCCCTCACCCTCATCTGATGCTGTGATGTGTGATAGAGAGAACGACAAGTTTATCGAAAAAGGAATAATTGAATACTTAAATAGTTGAACTTCAATTATTCAAAAACTGACCCATGTAAAAATTTTTGCTAATTTAACGAAACTTTGTGACGTGAAAATTCGTTAAAAATTTAACGAATTAGCGATTAAAAATGTTACAATTTTGATCACGAAAACGCGTTAAACGTCCGCAAAATTAACGCGTTTTCAAATTCTAACGATCTTTTTTTCGTTAAATCAGTACATTTTTAATGATTATTCACAAGTGAATTTATCGAAAACGCGTTAAATACGAAAGCTGATTAATATGTTACCCCTCAGAATTTTTCATACATTATTATTTACTGCAAGTATGATGAACTTCCTTCAATAATCGGTATCTTGCTTAGTTTCACTCGTCTGAAGAGAAAAGTCCAGGTAATCAATTCAATATTGGATGTACTTTTTAATAAGATGCTTCAGAAAGCATTGTTATCACTATAAATATTTCGTAATAGATAGCAACACCAACGAGGAAGTACAATATTTTGTTTTTATTTTGTCGATATCTCGAAAGTGAAACTATTTATGGCTTTAGTTGCTACAATTTTGCATTCTTATAGGTACCAGAAATGTATTCCATAGTTGACGGAAATGATAAGACTATTACTAGTTTAAAATCTGGGATATCGACAAAGTAAAAAAAAAAATATTGTACTCTTTGATTTGTTTCGCTATCAATTACGAAATAGTTTTAGTGATAATAATGTTATCTTAAGCATCTTATTAGAAAGTACATCCACTGTTGAATTGATTAGCTGGATTTTTCTCCTCAGACGAGTAAAACTTAGCAAGATATTGATCATTGAAGAAATTTCATCATATTTGTGGTGAATCACAATATATGAAAAATCCTGAGAAGTAATACATTCATTAGCTTGAACTATGGAAAGACAGATTACATGAACTAATATAATTTAATTACCCCTTTCGTCTTAACTTAGTTTATCAGCTTACGTATTTAACAGAGATGAACCAGTCATAGTTTTCATATTAGATCTAGATTCTATAAGCGAAAAACTCAACTCAGCTCAACTCAATAGCGTAAAAGAGGAATTTATATCAATACATACTTATATAGGTGGCATGTAGCTCGAGTGAGAAAATTAAAATATCACAGGTGTGAAAACGAATACAGCATTTAACGATATATAATGAGTTAGTTACCATTAAAATGACAATCACACGTGAAAAATCTAACGCGTTAAAACGAATTTTCCAAATCTAACAAAAATTCATGAAAATTTTCTTCGTGAAACTTCATTAATTTGCCTTTTAAGGCAAATTTTGACCTTAACTGGAGCAATTATTTCGCTAAACTTTTTTTAATTATGTGAAGCAGAAATGATGATGATGTACGAAGTATAGAATTACATTCCTTTGATATAAAACCCATAGTAAATTTTAAAGAAAAACTGAAAGAAGATTATCTTTGTCTAGGATTAATTTAAGTAGTTTTGCTAGCGATTAATACAAAGTAGAGATTTCTCTAAAGGAGTGCTGCCTAATCTGATAAAAAGCTTTTGATATCTGGATTGATATAGTCCACAGACACACTTGATATTTCGTAAATATAAGCCTTTCAAGATGATTTTTGTGTAATGTGCATAAACAAATATGTTACACAAAAAATCATGAATATTGTACGGGTGAAAACAATTACTAGATTCAATGATGAATATTTTAATGATGTTCGTTAACAATTAAGATTTTCATTAAAACTCGTTAAAATATTTCACTCGTGAAAATAGTTACTAGATTTAACGAGAATCAATCAGTTAAGTTTCATGAAAAATACAGAAATGCATGAAAACGCGTTAATATGTTTAACGCATGAAAATGAATACTAAGTTTAACGATATTTAACATGGTAAGATTGGTTAAAAATAAAAAAAACTCAAGAAATATCGTTAAACTTCTTAACGCATGAAAATGAATGCAACGTTTAACGATATATAATGAGTTAGTTATAGTTAAAACGACAATCACGCGTGAAAAAGCGTGAAAAATCTAACGTGTTTACGCGAGTTTTCGAAATATAACGAAAGTTCATGAAATTTTCTTCGTGAAATTTCGTTAATTTGTCTTTTAAAGCATTTTTTTGTGTTAATTTCAAGAATCATTTCGTTAAATACCTTTTTATTTTTACATGGGGAATAGTTGAATGAAAATTTCAATAATTGAATTCAAGTTTCAGGTTTGACATATATGGATTGATCCTTAACAAGTAGTTTTTTTCCTATAACTTGATTTCTATTGGTTATTGCTCAAGCAATGAGATTTTGAGGCAAGTGGAGTACGGATTCAAGTTCTCCACCCTAGAAAACCTCGAACTATCATCTCCGTGATCAGAAGACAGATCTCAAATTGTGGATCAATTTGAGCGTGTCCAAAAACCTCGCCGATTTTCGTTTAATTATCTTTGCAATAGGTCAGTTAGCCTTCTTGTTTCCTTATTTTTTTATATACCATTTTTTAGCTCGTGAAATTCTCTATCAAATGGTATATAAGTACTTAGGGTTTTATTAGACTATGATAGAACAAGTTTTTTACGAAAGCGAGGATACGTCGATCTTCCCATAGGGACGAATGCTTTACAGAGATGTACGAATACAAATACAATTTGTAGTGTCACCAATCAATGTAGTGGGGAAAATAGCCAAGAATATGCATAATTCGTGTTTGCTTGTAGTCCTTTGTAGTGATGATTTTTCTCCCACTACATGTTCTACAGATGCCATGTTGCTTTTGCACTCTCAGGTACTACAACGTACGGCAAATGACAATATGAGAGAACAAATTTTCCTAACTCTAGGTTTTGGTGAATCATATTTTTCGGAACTAAAAATTGCAGTCCTATTTTCAAGGCAAGCGCACTACAAAACAATGTTCTTCTAAAAAATGGGAGTTTCTTGTCCGAGTTAATTTCATTCAAAAAGATTGTCTAATTTAATAAAGAAATGGCTGAATAAAAAACATTTTCAATTCAGTTTTGATTATGTGAATATATCTCTAATTTGTTTACAACATCTATCTAACTCATTGTATTTTAATTTAAATCGACGGATTCAGTTTTTCAAAAAATCCAAACGTGATTTGCAAATCCTAAAAGTTTCATGCGATTCAGAGAAAGTTGTGAATTTTGTGGTAGAGACTCCATGGATTTACCTTTATATAATAAAAGTGAAAAATATATCATATTCTAATAATATTAATGATAGCTATTTGGAATATTTACTGTTTAATTCACCAGGAATATTTTGTTCAATCCATAAATCAGATTCTAATCCTTGGATAGTAGCAGAATTACCATCTTGTATAGCTATATTAATGGATTACTAAAAGTGTAAAATACTAAGAAATACTTTCCTGTTTTATTTTCAATGAATAAAAACTGAATTTCATATATACATTTATATAGGATTCTTTTTGTTGTTATAATTATAGGAAAGACGCTGGATGATAAAAATTTCTCGACTGTAACAAAAAAGAAAATAACCTATTGCGTCAAAGCAGATGTATAAACACAAGGTACACCTCCAAGTTTATTTTTCCTTATTTTTTATTGATTTGATGTGCACCTTCACATGATTACATCTAATGACGTCATTATTTACTCTTTATTTTGCTTGGGGTTCGTTGTGTTTCTTTATTTCAATGAGTAATTATGTTTTTCACACAAGAAATATTTGAATAATCATAATGTGTCATTGCTAATGTTTTTCTCCCACATGCTCGTTGTTTTTATTTAACAAGAGTAAATTTTTATTGATAATATTTTGAAATAATTCTTAATTTAAAAAGATAAACATAAACTAAACAACTGCTATTTTAGATAAAGAAAAACTATAAATGTTCATTAATGGATGAAAAAAAAAACTTACTCATTCTATTTCGTCAAAGTAAATGCTTACAAAAAAACAAGTAACGCAGCGCAAACGCTGCTAACCCTCTACTGAAAGAATGAGTTGCATTGAAGATAGGATATTAGAAGTACTAGATGCGAGAAACGATTCGTTGACAGCACGCTAAGGAGCAGAATGAAACAACCCATTATTCTAAAAGATATTGAAATGTAGATTCCTCTATTCGGTAATCCCTGCGAAAAATGTATATTCTGAGCATGTCCAAAATATGCTTTATATCCCCATGATATCTGATATCATCAGCATTCAGCGTACTCGCCTTGTCCAGCTGAATATTCTTATAGAATTATCTGTAGTCTGATCAACGTGTTAGTATCGCTTCCACGAGTTTGAGAATGTCTGAAATTTGAAACGAAGGAGTCGAAAATGACAAAAAGGCCTGTGTTAGCGCCTGAAAAGAAAATGTGCTTGCAACAAGATGAGTATTGAGATCTCTGGCTCCAAAAAAGCCATCTTTGTTACTTCTGTTTCATGAAAAAGTCTGTTAGCGCAGCTCCCTTTATGGTAAAAATATAGAACTCATATATAATCTCTAGCCTAATTAAAATAATATGTAATCCATAAAGTGATCGGTCTCTCGTATATTATAGCTGCTTTGCAGGATGATTGATATTCAGAGTAACGACTTGTCTCATTTTTGCATTTCAAAAAGAATCTTTAAATGCTTCTATAGGTCCTCTATCTTTTTGTTGCCATTGTTGCTATTCTCTCATTATTTTTTATTATTCTTATTTTTTTGTTAATTTAATATTCTTATTATTATAATCATTGAGTTAATTGACAAATATGTTTGTTTTACATGTTCATGATATTTACAGCAGGCCTCAAGCACTATCATTTCAATTAATCAATTCACAAATAGTAATATTTATTATTTTTCAAAATTATAATGTCATCCATGTTGCAAAAAAACCTAGAAAATGTGATATCTGCTGTTCTCCATTATTACGATCTGTAATGGAGAGAGGTGTAGCAGGAATGGGGCGCCATAAAAACTTGCTCTTTAAACTTGCACTCATCATGTTCTTCGAAATATATATGACTTCTACAAAACTGACTCAAACGCCTAATTATTTACTACAGTAGTTTAGTTTTTCTCTCTTGCCCCATTTAAGGTGAACAAATATATTATTCCCTTTTTATTTTTTATGTGTCTCATGTTCTTTCTTTAGAGGGGCAACATCTGCATAGCTTTTGCCTTAACTCTTACTCACACTCACATTGCACCCAATAAATCTAGATCAACAACAAAAATCTGTTAGCGTCAATAATGATACGTGTGACGCTATATCAAGATTAAGATTTGCTTTCTAGTTTAAGTAGATTAGGACATTCGCGCGGATAGCAGGAGGTTTGGGCTCGAGTCCTACGAAGATCGTCTTTTTCTTCATTCTGTTTGTTCACTGCATTTATAATCGTATGAATCATATTTGATGCTTACAAAATCGTGTTGCTATTCGACTGCGCACAGCAAAGTAAAATGATACGAGCAATTCTATTTCACTACGAACTGGATAACCTACGAAAGTAAAGATTTTATGACTCGAAAATTTCCGCTTTCGTAATTTCATACCGTGACTATATATGATCTGAATTCAGTTCAAAACGGCTCTGCTATTATAGAGCTAAAGCAAATTCAGTGTGAGTACTAATATGCGATATAACCACTAAACCACACTATACTAGTTATGATTTACTGAAGATTATGCAAATGAATTCTCAAGATGCTCGAAAACTTTGATCGATACTTATTTGTCTGTCTAAAATTCTCGGAGATACATCTCTTACTATAGACAAATGAAGGTATACCGGTTGTGAAAATATTGCAATAGATATGGATATCTGAATACGTAGCATATTAGTTTCGTATTTCTGGTAAACTACTAGCATGGATTCAAGTACTGCTACTCTGAAATAAAATAATAAAAACAAAAATTTTCTTTATCAGTATATCATGACAAGCGAAATTGAAACTTAAAGAGAAACTGTATTTTAATTTGAACTCAGTTGTTCGTTCTTTTAAATATTTAAAAGCCATGTCTAGATAATGTTTGGCTTTTATAAAAGAATCACTGATATTTATCTATCAATTCAAAAGCTATGAGGAGTTTTTTGACAGCTTTGCAGATTCGAATAGGTGGTTGAAAAAGAGATATCAAGTCTCGTTCCTATCGAGTGTGAGTGCGAGGATGGATGTGAGCGTGGGTGTGGTGCCGGTGTAGCTGTGGCTATGAGGGCCCGGGTGCTTATGTAAGTTGAGTCAAGACTAGCAACCACATCTACACCCACACGCGTGGTTGTGCCTTTACATATCTGAGTGTGACTGTGGGATCGATGCCAGGTCGCCATTGCGAGTGTTCTCTTCATTGTGATCATCACTGAAGCCGTCACTCCTATCCCTACCCATATTCACATGTTCCTGATACGCAGCTTCTTGATTTCCTCTCTTCTGATGGATCCCCTACCTGATATTGGACTTTAGATTTACTTACGTATAGCAGTTGAATTGAAATATTATAAAAGTCAAAAATCGCTGAAAATGCAGCCGAAGTCGCCTCCTTGTATAGATTACTTTATCATTGAAGAGACAAGCTTGAAGAGAGCAACGATAAGATTATTGTTGACGAAAGAGACATGGCAATAAAATATTTTTATCTTTATAGTTGTGCTTTTTTTGACAGATATTGGCGCAGTTAGAGGAAAGGTGTGTTTAATCGGTAAAGCTTAAAACACGCTGAGAAAAAAAGTAAAAACAGCAGATTCTTTGGAGATGCGATGATTAGCTTCAAGAGTTACCTGCTTTTTAATCTGGGTATGAATGTGAGTGTATGGCGTGTGGTGAATGTAAGTGTGACTGTATGAGATGTGGTAGGTGTGGGTTTAGCTGTGGCTAGGCGTGGGTGTGAATTTGGTTGTGAGGTGTAGAGTGATTGTGAATATGGAGTGTGGATGTAAGGTGCTTTGTGACAAACTGTAGGTGTGGGTGTGGGAGTATGAGTGGATCAGTTCTTTAGGCACACCTAGATCCACTTAATACTTAATCTAGCAAGATTAATGCAAATTTTTTATTATAGATAGGAATATAAAATCATCAATGGATGATCAATTGTTTGCTTGCGTAAACATTATATTTCTCTAT
>CAJNOP010004617.1:0-10170 GCA_905250075.1 Rotaria sp. Silwood1 | reverse complement strand
CTTTCGATGGACTTGGTACATGCACCAGTTTCAGAATCCTTGAAAGTGATCGAATGGTTAACCTTCATATGTTTATAGCTCTCATCTCCCAAACTGTCGTATGAGTCTCAACAATCGAAGATGATAGTAGTTTCTGGGAGGATCCAGTCCTTGATCATAGGAGTCAATGTGACTGCATCTCTAAAATGTTAACAACTTAACATCAGATTAATATACTAGAACTTTTAATTCGTACTAATTTATCTTTCAAAATAAAACAAACCTTTTCTCAACGGGATTCATCACAACACGGTCGGTTCCTCGTTCAAACATTCCAAGCACCCATTAGCCTTCGACTCGGTGATCTTTGTAATACTTCCTGCATCTTAATTTGGATCCATCAATTTCCACTTCAACTCCATGGCCACCTAACTTTCGCTTATTAAGAATGAAAGCATCGTAAATCACTTCCCGGCAAAAAGAAGTCCAATTCACAGCAACCTTTTGGGAGATCTCTGCTTGCAATTCTAAAGTACAAACAGTTAAACTACGCAAAACAAACGAATCAGACATGCAATTATTGGTTACCATTAATATTCAAACCAACGTTCACAACCCACAAATTCACGAAGACCAAGATTTGCCAAATAGATAAGTGAGATCGAGCGAAGAACTTTCCTTTGCGAAATCGTGCTTGATAAGTGCATCTGTTGTTCTTCCGCTTCTTTTTTTCTAATTTCGTCCCTCAGTTTCAAACCAATTGTGGCAACTCCATCGCATCAAGTCGAAGCGGACTAGAACATTCAAGGCATATATAGTTTGACTCCTCAGGAATTAGATTTCATTGTTGCAATTGTCGGACGAGAGCTTCCTTCTCTTTACACACATCGAGAGTTGATCGAATATTGAGCGGCATATCTTCAGGAATAATCATATATGAAAAAACTAAGAAAACTATTTTTAAGCAAAAGAAAAATTTGAATTAGGACGAAATTGTTGAAACGAAACAAAATTTGATTCAAAAATTAGGTAATGGGTCCAAACACTTTTGAAACTTTTCAATGGTCTAAAATGATGTCCTGATGAATGGCGGCCCAGTTTGTTTAGTTGTTCTATCGTTTTCTGCGCATAATAAAACCCTAGAAGTAAAAACGTTGCAAAAAGAAAGGTGTTTACGTAAAGTATACTTATGCCGAACTATCTAGTATTTGGTATAATATTTAGTGAAGATCTGATATGTTTGATAGAAGATCGAATACTTTTTTCATCTTTACTTATTGTTTTTGTTCATTTAGAGGTTTTTTTAGCATGGGTGTTAAAACAACAAGTCTCTCGTGATCGACAAGTATTGGTGAAACAAAGGCAATCATTTGATCATCAAATGTCAAGACGAAAATTGAAATTGGTGAAGATTGACTATGTATTTCGTCGAATAAGAATCAAGCTATTATGTTATGTTCTCTGAATTTTTTTAGGAATATGTATTTAAAGAAAAAACCAGTCAAAAAGATTCTTAATGCAAGTATATCAATAAGCCGATTTGATGCGTGTTTTAATTAATACAACAAATCATGATCATGATCAAGTTAAAGTTAAAATAGATATTACATATCAGCGATGGAATCAGTTCGATTTGGTTCGTAATCGTTTATACCTGCTATGGTTATTTTCGTTTTGTGGATTCTTCTTTTGTATATTAAAGAAAACAACATCAAAAAATATTCAGGTTACAATCAGATGTCGCTTGCTATAAAGATAGTTTTAATATTTTTCTGATTAGAAATTTGCATAGACGAATAACAAACCGCGTCGAGAAAAACAACGCTTGTTTATCGTACACTGTAAATTTTTTTCAAATTCTACTATTTGGAAAATCGATTTTAAATAAGCTGAAGTATTTTTGAGGTTCTATGGTTCATTCGACAAATTTTCAATACTTCAAAAATGCTTGATTTTCCAATTTACAGAGATTGAATTTGATTTTCTAAAGAAATCATTTTCTACAAAGTAAAACATCAACATTGATTTTAATAAAACTCGAAAATCAATGCTGGTTTGAAAAAATCATCTGAACAATGATCGCTATCGAGCCATTGTTAATTCACATATATAAGCCGGCCGATAATGTTTTTCATTCATTATATTCTTTAGCAGCTAACTCGTGAGTTGATAACTTGTATTTTTAAAGTTGCTCTGTAAGTCAGTTCATTTAGTATGTATTTAGATTCAAATTATTTGTTATTTGATGCATTTTTATGAATTACATGTCTATAATATTATTTAAATTCAAATTTAAATTATTTATTTATGTTATTTTGATGCATTTATGTGAATTAAATGTTTAAAATATTGTTCAATTTAAATTCAAATTATTTATTCATATTATTTGGTGCATTTATATGACTTAATTATTTAGAATATTATTTCAATTTCAATTAAAACTATTTGTTTGTTATTATATAAATTTTACGTTCATATATGAAAATAAAATTCGATTTTCGAGTTTTTAAAAAAAACTCGAATTGCTGAATAGAATCTGAAATTCTAGGAATGCCTATAGGAACTCACTTGCGATTTTCTAATTAGAAAATCAAATTTCTTATTCTGAATGTGTCAAATACCTCATTTTCAAAGAATTTAAAATTCGTCGATGAATTCATATGGGCATTCAGAGAATATCTTTCACTAAACTCTATAACTTATTTTCTAGTTTACAGTGTACAGATAGTTTAGTAAAACTGTGGCAAATCTAATTCAAGTCAGTTTGTCATTTACTACAAATTAAATTTGATTTCCATATAATTATCTAGGTGATTGAAAAGTGATTGTCCCCTCCGATTGTTTGCAACCATTTGTATTTGATATAGTACTGATATGTGATAGAAGAAGTAATCTGAAGAGAACATTCTATCAAGCCGAAATAAATAAGGCAGAAAAAAATACAGCATTTGAGGATTATTATATTGATTCAATTGAGAATGAATATAATCAAATTAATGGAAGTAACAGCGAAGAAGATGATAGCTCTTGCGGTGATAAAGAAATTAGTTAATAAAAGAATCATATCTGTTAGTTATTCCTCTACAACATCTAGCCGAAACAATGTCATCACTATTCTTGATCAATTACCATCAGATGCAAGACATGTTTTAGTAACTATTATCTAGTGCAAAAAGTTGGTGAAATATAAATTAGATAAATTCAATATCAAGACATTTTATTGCTAACTCAGAGAAAATAGAACATGTGAACATTTTTACAAAATTCTTACTAGATAGAATCTTTTCAGTGGGTACCATTTTAAGAATCCTTTAAGGGTTCTAGACTTTTCGACTAGAACTTTTTTTCTGTGAAACTTTTAGGAAAAAAGATTCATAAACTAATATCCATTGAATAGGTTCTGTATGATGTTTGTTTTTTTTACAGAAAACGAGTCAATAAAAAATGTAATTTTCTTTTAGGTCAATTTAAGTTAAGAACTCGAAGAACTAGAGGCTGCTGTTCTGATCCAAAATACAATTGTCAGATGGCTTTCTTTATATAACTTTATGGAAAGTGTCCAAAAATCCTTAAATCCATTACTTGAAATATTTAATGAAAAAAATTTTAACAAGAAAAGAATTAATAAGTTCATTTATGTTCGATAAAATAATTGATTTTTTTCAGACCATGGACTCATATAATGAAACGTAGTCAATCATCGCGAGTATCATCAATACATACGGTAGCACCAAGTATATTTGTAATAAATTCCTCATTAGAAATAAGGTCAAATGATTATAAATAAGAAAAAAGTTTATGATTTCAATTTTTCTTTATGTACTTTGCCTAAATAATTTTTTGTCACAGGCATCGGTATATTTCTGTCAACGAGCAAGACAAGTAATCCAAGAAATGATTTTTTTCGATACCATACATCTCATTGGAACTTTCTTCAATCCTAAAACACGAAGAATGAAGGATTCGTCAGCAAGACAAAAGGCAGAATGTATTGAATATGTAAAATCAGAAATGTAGCTTTTTGATGTTGATCAGCATGTTAAATCGTCTCCAAACCAAAAACCAGTTTCATTATCAACAAATATCTCATATATATATAGGACAGATTTTTATTTTAATCTTGAAATTGATGACGAAGATTATGCTGATCAACATGGTTCGTCAAAAGCTTCATCAAATACGCTCAAAATTGATTTGCATTTTAAGCATAGTGCAGGTAAAATGTCATCACTAACGAATTCTAGTCAAGAAAATGAAGAATATAATCGATTATCATTT
Source organism: Rotaria sp. Silwood1 (assembly GCA_905250075.1). Classification (NCBI taxonomy): domain Eukaryota; kingdom Metazoa; phylum Rotifera; class Eurotatoria; order Philodinida; family Philodinidae; genus Rotaria; species Rotaria sp. Silwood1. The sequence goes on along the minus strand of CAJNOP010004617.1, from coordinate 5,913 downwards.
TGGAAGATGAAACATGTTTCTTATCTTATTGTGGCGATGGTTGCTACTCGTGTTTTAACTGTACTAGCTACCAGGGCAGCTGTTGAACGCGAGTTCAGTTTTACTGGTAACATTATTACACAAAAGTACTCAAAATCATCATCAGATACAGTGAATGGTATTCTTTTCAATCATTCATACAATAACTTGCCAAGAGTCTTAATATATTTGAATTTTATTCTATTCGGTTCGGTCCGGTTCAAGGAAAACACCAACCGATTCCATTACTGCTACATATGTACATCATCAAGGTGTTATTGAAGAGCTGAAACCAACCAAAAAAATTGTCTAATTATATCCAACTTTATCAGTGACCAGTTCGGTAAGTCTTAGAGCATGTATTATTTTTGATCGACTAATAATTCATTGAAATATTGCTGAGTTTGAATCTTTCGTTCTGATCCATTTACTGAAGACAGTATTCAAGCATTAAAATCTAGTTATACAAAATTAGTCAAATATTCGAATCATCAAAGAAAAAAAAAAGTATTACTGAAGATAATACATTTTATTAATCTTTCTATAATAATCTCTTCACTTTCAAAGAGCAATCGTTTTCATATTAGACCATTTAAGTATAAAACGTTAAAAACACTCAGAAAAACTGTGATTAAATCAGAAAAGTAACCTATTGATTATTTTCAAATTATTATATAATTTTTATTGCTTAACTTTATCATTGTTTATTATAGAAAACAATTGATCCTTATTCAATGATGCAATAAACATATCCGGATAAATTATTTTGTGTATTTTTGCGTAGTTACTTGTTTTTGTTAAAAATTAACTTATTTTTTTATTTCTATTGTTATTCGTCTTTTAACTGTTTTTGTCTAATCGGATTGTAGTTATTTTTGGGCATTATGTATTTTGAAAATGAAATAGAATAAGTACATAAAAAACAAATAGCTATAAAATGGAAACTGATGTTCCAATGTTTCAAAAACGCTTCAATAGATAAGTTCAACGTGAGACTCAAGAAAAGCTGATAGAAATTCGTTTTCAATTTTCTAATTAGAAAATCAAATTTCTTATTTCTATTTTCTTGAGTGTTGTATTTTCAAGGAAGAATAAAATTCATAGATGAAGTGATATAAACTTTTCTATAGTCTTTTTTTTCTTTCGCTATAAAGTATTTTCAACCTTACAGCGTGGAGAACATTTTTGAACAGCCAGTTTTTAAAGGATAGTTAATTTCTCTCTTCATTGATTACGGTTTGAAATGCTAAGATAATGAGATAAATTATTATTAAAACTATCAAGAAAAATGCAAATTGTATCAATCAATTGCACAATAGCAATACCTTGTGAGGTAAGCAGTGAGAAAGAAAAAAAAACATGTGATGATGCAGCACATGTTTTTTACATGTGCATGCATTGTAAATTATTTTTAAATTCTATTTTTTTATAAATTAGACTTTAACAAAGCTACATTATTATGAAACTTTCATTATTGACTCTTCGAATTTAAAATATTCAAAAAATGGTCGATCTTCCAAAATATTGAAGGTCAACTTGATTGTTGAAAAAATTGATTTTTTAAAAATTGAAAAATCAATACTGGTTGCAAAGAAAATTCGAAAACCAATTTCAATTTGAAGAAAATTATTGAATTAATTACATGTTTCTTAAAACTATTTTAGAAGATCAATTAATCTTATTGATTACAAATTTCATATTGTGATCAAATGCAAAGATGTTTCACTTCCAAATTTAATGACTCTTGTACGTTTTACTGCACCATTTAAATGAAATAAATCACAGAGTGGATTTGTATATATAGTATATTATAATTTAGTTTTTATATACTATTAATATGAAAACATTAAAAACGCTATAAAAGAAACAAGAGTGTTCAAGATTAATATAATTGCTCTGTCAAAACAATGATGACGTCATTATTCATGGCTGTTAACGATCTCTTTTTGATATCAACAGAAGAATGACTTGACGCACCTCGATTTAAATATATAGTATAGAAAGATTTATAATTGTTGCATTACACTTGCCTGTTCTTCAAATATTTATAACCTTTGTTCTATCAAAAAGAAGACTCATATACATATTATGAAAGTGTCAATAATTCTTTTTATCCATTAGTTATTTATTTATTTATTTCATTCTATCTTCAATATTTCTACTTTTGCATGATTGTATTTAGTACATTGATCTTTTATTTTCCTGTTGTTCATTTCGATTTCATTTTTGTCGTCTTCGTCGTCGTATTATCGTGTTTGAATTCGATGGAATATCTTTTGTTCATATTTTTTTAGGATTATGAGCATTCTATCTATTGATAATTTATTTATTCAATTTTGCATTTTTGATGATCTTGTGAATGCCTGTGGATCGTATACAGTAATGTACAATTTGTTTTATAAATGTTGATGGGACTAATGGACGAAAATGTATCAAAAGCTAATGGTATTAATGATAAGTCTCGTACATGATGAACAACAAAGTTTAAAAAATGATGCAAAATGCGTTATCTAATGATTATTTATTCAGTTATGATAACTCTATACAATGTTAAATAGAATATTGATGATTTTTTGTTTTCTATTTATTATGTGAAGAAGAAGTATTATTATCTGTGGAAATTAAATACATTATTAATATTGAAAAATAATGGAGATTAATTGTTAATTGTTACGATACGATAGCATTTAAACAAAATTTATGGTTCTGTGAAGTTAGTCCATCAGATGTTTGATTGTTTATCGTTATTAAAGTTGAGTTCTTCGTCTACAGAAGAACTATTATCTATTAATACAGATAAAGTGTTTGTTGAAATAATAAGTAAGTGTTTATTCATTTATACAACTTACTGATTATGCCCTATTTTTCCATTTTAATACAATTGTGACATTAAATGAAAAACAATCTGATATGCTTATACAATAATTTCACTCATATCAATCCAATAAATTATTATATTTTAATCATTTCAAATGTGGATAGTGAGCATGATGATGCTGATTTGCGAGACAAACTGATATTGTCTCTATCGAATACAAATCATTCACAACTTACTACTGCATCAATTGATCAAATGATCCATCGACCGTTGGATAATTTTTTAATAAGTTCAACAATATCTCAATCGAGAAAAAGAATTTTCACTAAATTTTATGATTACAAACTTTGATAAAGCTTTTGAAAAGGTTGCTGAAATCCGATATAGAAAGAAACAACATGATGCAGATTTGATCGAATAATATTTAGCGCCACAAATAAATATTCACCACTTGATAAAATATTTGGTGAAGATGCGGTATGTTTGTTAGAAAATCAAACACTTTTTTCATCTTTATTTAATTTTTTTCTAATTTAGGGTTTGTTTAAAGTACTGGCAAAAATACGACACTCATATGCTAATCAAATGTTAGGACAGAAATTCGAAGTTCTAAAGGTGAACTTGATATCTCGTCGGGTAACAATTAAATATTTTCACGAATATTTATTTGAAAAAAAAAATTGACTCTTTGCAAATTATTTTATCATTCTCATCGCGTAAGCTTATCATTGTTTATTGTAGGAAATGCTAGTAAGTCCATCTTATGTATTTTTGTACAATTTTGTCTTAATTTTGTTAAAATTAAATAACTTGTATACGTGAAAATAAATTTAAAATATTAAAGAAAATTCAGTGGGTTCAAAAAAACATCTCAATAGGCCTTGACCTAACAATCTATGATGCAAAACAAATACCTTATTTTTAGCAATTCATGATTAGTTATTATAATAGCATTATTTCTTTTTTTTTGTTGATTACACTTTGAAATGGTTAGATAATGAGATAAATGATCATTCAAACTGTCAAGAATAATGAAAATTGCATCAATCAAACATACAATAGTAATACCTTGTGAGATAGGCAATAAGAAAGACAAAAAGTGTGATGATACAGCACTTTTTTCCTTGTGCATGAATATAGATGATATTAAAGGACAAAAGAATTATTTTATCTATAATATGATACAAATACAGGAATGAAATGGATGCCTTTATTTTAGGTTGATTCATTTATTTCTTTTAATGAGTTAATTTATTATTCTTTTCATGTGCTAATGCATTATCTTACACACAGTATATTAGGTTATAATAAATTTGATACAGATGTATGAATAGTTTATGTTGATGGTTCTTTGACTGATGATGGTGTCTATGAAATAGATACCGGAATATCACGTGTTATGAATTATGTGGAAAAATAAAAGATTTTAGCTGGTTTTTAAATTTTTATTTGATATTTTAAAATATAGCATGTTTATACAAATATAATTTACTTTTTTTAGTCATATAATGACATAGAAGGTCATATACAATCATTCAAGAGAGAGAGAGAGAAGAAAAAAAAAACAATTGAATAAGGATTATATTTTTACCCTTCGGATAGTTTAGGTTGTAAATATTGTGTTAAAGATGTTGATTTAAGCTAATTCATCAATAATACCGTTCTTGCTGATACGAAGCTAGACGAAATGATAAAAAAATTTGGAAGAAGATGTTTAGACTGTAAAATCTTATACTCACATAAAAATGAATTAGAGATTGCGTTTTTTTTAAATATGATGCTCAGTGATTTATAGATTTATATATATGTTTATATATCTAATATAATGACTAAAATATTTTGATCAATTCATTTCCAATAATGATTTATGTTCTAAATACAAATGTGGATGGCATCCGCAATCACCATCAGAAAAGCATTATTAAAGCAGAGACGGTACAAGAGTAAATATTGCTGTGTCATGGTTTATAGTTTGGCTGTCGTCTTCTTATTACACGTTTTCTTTTGATTATCAGCATTGCCGATACCTTCAATATATATAAAGATGAAAATAAAGTATTTTAAAGAAGCTCAAATGGATATTTTATTAAAGTTAAATCTTGAAATATTCGTACTGCAAAATAGTTAGGAAATGATTATATGTCATACAATATCTGGATTTAACTACCTGTTTATGAATTATGTTTCAGTTTGCTGGTATTCAAATGTCTAAATGATTTGCATAAATAACTATATGGATATAGCTGGTTCACATTTATGAACAGATTTGTCATTTACTAATTATTTAATCATAGCTAATAATAATCTGAAAGATGGATCGTGAGTAAAAGTAGGAAAGTTTATGACAAAAAGAAGGCACATATCAGACTACAGTAAAAGACACCATGTGCATTTATTCATCAACACTATCTTTTTGATTGATCGCTAAAAAGATCAAGCGCGATAAATTTTATACAAAGTCTACTGTTAGAAAATGGACTCTAAAAAAAAAGCTAAATCATTTTTGAAAGTTCCATTATTCATTGATCGAATTTCAAACAGTTAGAAAATATTTAATTCTCGAAACGATTCATTTTGAAAAAAATGAAAAAACAACAGTAGTCTTAGAAAATATTCAAAATTGTATTCCTATACTGAGGAATTCATCGTTAATAACATTTTATAATTTCTTGATATTCATATATCTATTCAACATGTTTTCAGATCATTCGTATTATTTTCTTATAGAAGACTTAAGAGTGAGTTCCTGAGAAAATCAGCCACTATTGTCCATCGACAATGAAGGTACCTCTCAGAATTCGCGGATTTTTTTGATATATTATAGAGGATAGTGAGTTTAGTATTTCTTGAAATTTTCAACTCGATCTGATTACTTTTTCCCACACAATCAATCAAAATACTAACGAAATTTTTAATAATTTTTAATAGTGATTTTTTACCAGTTTTTACTCTCTAAAATAAAAGGAGTTTTGCAGAACCCCTCGAAAAGGTTCTGTAGATTACTAAAAGCATCCAAATGTGTCCAAAGTCTCAAAAAAAGGGTAAAAAATTAGACAGAACCTTTAGGAGGTTCTGCG
>CAJNOP010004616.1:0-10170 GCA_905250075.1 Rotaria sp. Silwood1 | reverse complement strand
TTCATTAGTACGTAGATTAACGGTACATACATTGTTTAATGAATTTGGCTTTGACTATATCAATGAAAGATATAATAATTCTGACTCATATATTCATTATGTTATACGTATCTCTTACATCCTTCTCCACAGAAAAGGATACTTGATCGTATGTGGGACACATCTCTCGATGTCCAAACACTTACGATCAACATTTACTTTTTTTTTTACACAAAATGAGTTGTATCGATTAGTTTAATGTCAATATACTTTTATAATAATTGAAGATTACAATATACGAGTAGATTATTTTGTTTGTGATATACTTATAGTATATTTCTCATAGAAAATGAATATATTTTTCAAAATGAATATTCTGAAACAAGTCAAAACAATGCTATAGATTTTTTTATTTCACAATAAAGCATGTCCTTCAGACCATTTTTCACGGCGATATTTCTTTTGTTTTGGCTTTGTTACGTCTAACTATACCATCATTCGAGATCATGAGTATTTGACATATGGAAATCTTGGTTTATTAAATTCATGTAGAATTATTCTATAAATAGTTATTTAATATGAAAAGTATTGCCGATAAATTTTATATGTCAGAAGAAACTAGTGCTAATTATTTTCAGTTTTTTTTCTTTGTTATTACATAATTACATTATCGTCTAAGATAATATTTATAGAAATATCATGACATTTGTCGATCTCTATAAGAGATGATTCTATTTAATTTTCAAGTTTGATTGAAAATTGTTCAAAGTTCTATGCATATTGTTTTCTTTTTCTTTTATTAAAATCATCATAATTGGTATACTCGAATGATGATAACATACAATACAATAGTCATTCACACTCTGGTGTCTTTTTTGTTTTTACAAAAAGAAATGATTTTCCTAACTCAGTTCCCTATTATGAATGAACACTTCATTTTTAGGAGAAAGATAAAGTTTTATTTTTCTCTTTGCTCATAAAACTTCGAAATCTCAAAAATATAACATATTCTTGAAATATCGATGACAAACGAAAGAAATTTTTAAAAAATGTTCTTTTTTGATATTTCTTCTTCAAAAAATACCTTTTTTTTATCATTTCGATGATAGTTGTTGTTTTAATTTATTTTTCTATCTTCTCATGTTATAGCATTTTATTTTTCAAAATATCTTCTACAAAATGAAACTGATTGATTGATGAAATCCTAGCAAAACGAAAAACAAAAAAAAATTGACGTTTCTCTATAAGTGAGGGTAGTCGAACAAGTATTTATTTATCGATAAATCCAAAATATAATGATTTCGTAATATAAAATGTTTTTGTCTCAAAAATGAATTTTTAGAATTAGTAGTTTTTTTTTACACTCTGCCCTACATACTTTCTTTTGATAGATAAAAGGAAACGTAAAATTGTATGAGTAACTTAACCTTGTTTTTCTTTTTAAATTTCAAAAGAAAGAGAAAATGTAATCAGAAAATTTTATAATTTATTAGATGATACCTATAGAAAGTAATTATCAGTTATTGCCTTTCTTTTCTGTTTTATAAAAGATTTCAACATTTCTTAGTTTCACGTACATAACCAAACTTCTAGTGTACTGTAATGGTTCATCTTTATATAAGGACTCAAGACACGTTAATTCATCAACTCGAGTTGATTTTAATGAAGACTTTTCGTTTGATTACAAAGAATAATTCATTGAACATATTAACTTTGTAGAAAATGTAATCTTCATTTTAAAAATAGTTGAAATATTGACATGGGTATAATCATCAAAATCTGCCATAAGATAAAATTAAATTTTCTTGGTCATATGTATCCATTATGAGTAGACAATAAATGTAATAAAGGAGTAATTATCATTCACTTATTATGAAGGATAACGGTATAAAATAAATCTTTTCGATAAGCACGTTCTGTAAATATCACAACAAACTATCAATAACCTGTATTACTGACTTTTATATATGTATTCAATTGCATTCACAAATTCAGAGAAATAGTGATGAATATAAATCATTTCGTGATTGTGGATATATAAAAAAAAACGAATGTTGAGGCACATGCACCAGAAGTCATGAATTCCTCTCACAATATACAGCTGATTATACAGTATATATTATCGGTTTTATTTTCTTTTCCAGATATATCTATAGAAAAAAAATTATTCATTTTACAGATTATGAATAGAAAACAGTGATACAGAAACGATACTATTTCTAGCTTTTGGCAATAGTTTTTTTATATTAAACTACATCAAATAAAATGTTAGTAGAAAGAATGAATTGAGTTTAGATTTTATAAGCACTATCATTTTTACACATTTCACTTTCTTTTGAACGTAATCTAATGTAATGCGTAAAGACAAGAGGAATGGCGTGCTGTTACTTCATTTGTGACAACTTTTTCTTTCGACTTGAACAATGCATCGTTTGTCACAAGGTGCAAGTGAAATCGGTTAATTGATCATATCAACTGAATCATGAAAATTGAGAAATATAAGAAAGAACAGAATTGTTCTGTTCATTGAAAATTCCAAAAACCAGATGCTTTTATTGATCAAATCTATTCAGTTTGCTTAAGTATTCACGAGTATTGATCAATGAAATAGATAATTGTTTCTAGTTACTGAAAAAAAATCACTGTCTATGAAATTATATCATATGCTTAGAATTAAATGAAGTATATTCTGTATTTTTATAGATTGCAACTTCATAGACGATAAAAACAAATCTAAGTAAAAAATAAACTTGTCAATCTAATGATTTCATGATAGTAATAGACCATTGTAGGTGTATTCGTGTATTTCATATGATTTTTTTCTCTCTTACAGAAATTATTCAACAGATAAAAGAACTTCCTTTTGTTTTCATAGTACTTAGTTTATTCAAATCTTTCATCAAATTATTGTCAGTATATTCTTTGTTCCGATTGCATGGGGATCTTATGAGGTTTCATAAAAAAAGAAAACATACTCAGCAACTTATTTGTGTATTTTTCTTGTTAAGTTTTGATGTTTTTGAAAATAATACAGGCATATTCGGACATATATCCGTTTTCCATAATTTTATAAAGACAATTAAAAAAAGTATTAATTAAATAGGTATATACATAGCTAGACTAGAATATTTTTTATTAGATTTGTCCTGTTTTTCATAATTGATATGATAAAGAACAAATTGAAGGGTCTTCATTGCTTAATATAGTCATAAAAAACTATTCAATTCTCTCATCAATATAGACATTGTTCAATTGGTATTTTTTTGCCGATTTCGTTATGCAATGAACTGATGTAGTTATCGAATGTTTGTAAAAGGGATACTTTTATTGCGATATTTATTTTGTTTTTTTTTCGAAAAAAAGTGAACAAACGTGAGTAAATAATAGGTGAGAAAATGTACAAGAAAAACATTTCATTTGAAGAGAGCTTGTTACAATGCATAATTGAACTAAAGAAATAATAAAATAATGTATAAAAGGAAATTACTAAGATTATTAGTTAATAAAATTGATTTGAACATGAGATATCTTTTGTTTATGCTTTATATTTATTTATTTAAATCTTATAATTTCAATTAGTTTGTTATCTGTTGACAATAATAAGAAAATATTTTGTTATACTCGAAGTACGTTAATTTCGTTGACTGAAAAGTGTCTCTGCTTTTTTTAGAAATCAAATTATGTATAGATCAAATATTGATTTTGTAAAAGAAATCTCAATAATAATAAATCAATTAATTAATCAACCATATATTTCTTTTCTCATTATACTTTCAATGAAAAAATTTTGATAAAGATGTGTTAACGTTCTATGCCTGAAAAAGAATTTTCGTACGAACCATATGTTAAGAAGTATAAGTGAATCTTTGAAAAGTAGAAGAAAAATTTGATCTAAATGATATTTAAAGAAAAATGCAAATGTCCCCCTATGAAATGATATCCTTCTCATTACTTTTATGAGAAGTTTCTATCAATAAAAAGGCTTATAATAAAAGACTTATTGACATATTTATATTCGATATATATGATAGAATTCAGATTGATGTTGATGCTTAAAGAATATTTGTGTAAAGTTTTTTGTTTAAAATATCAAGTAACTTCTCCCGATTGTAACGTATTAAACAATGAGTCTTTTGATAAGATTCATAAACAATTTTCTTTATGTTCTAATATTTATTCAAATTTAATTTATGTTTCTTTTTTCAAATGACCTCAGTTCAATTCAAATAGTCATTAGTCCAGAAATCTTACTCATATGAACTGCTGATCGCAAGATTCAATTAGTATGATTAGGTACACCAGATCAGGCATCATATGATCATGGTTGCATAAGAGAAAAATAATTTTTGAATTTTAATATCAAGACAGACGAACTCTTTGCCAGTATTTTCATATGAAGAAATCCAATATGATTTTTTTTTGTATTAACCTCTTTGTATATCTGTTGTGTCTGTTATTTATTTGATTAAATCAGTAAATTGAATGAAGGCATTAATAATTGTTTTCTTATTCAAACGATTAATGTGGAAAATCAGCTATTGTAATCAATTTAAATTAAATAGTCTGGTTGCTTTGCCTTTTATTTTGAAGAAAGTTCGTTTCCAGGAAAAAGTGCATTTTGATCAGAGACTTCTCTTTAGGTTCTCTAATAGTGTAGAGCTAAGTTCAAATTTGGGTGTGGGTGTAGATAAAGAGAAGACCCCTACCCACATTCACACACCCACACCCTTCAAAAAAATTTCTTCAAAAGAAAATTTTTATCAAGATCAAATAACAGGAAAATTAGAAGCTGTTGGAGATACAGTAGAACCATTTCATTTTATTTTACATCCAAAAGATGAACAATATTTAACTCGTGAAGATCAAGATAAAGGAAAAGAATTATATTCACTTTTAGTTCAATTTGAAATTCTTCAAGGAGATACAATAAGAAAAATATTTCGAAATAATTCACAAGAACGAGATAAAATAGAAAAGATAATTCGAAATGATCTTGATCCTTCGATTGCCGATCCATTAATTAGTTTATTAAATAGTAAATCTTATTTTGAAAAAAAAAGATTTCGACGATATTGTTTGTTATAGTGAAGAATTATGGCAAATTTTAAATATAAATAAAATAGAAAAAGAATTACCACGGATATATGAAAATGTTTGGAAAGATTTAGAAGATAAAATAGATCCACAACAAGTTAATATTTCTCTATTTGAACAATCAATAGAAAGGAAAATATGCGAAAATTAAATTTAATGATAATGGTCATGAAACAAAAGATCTTAAAATATTTTTAATAGAATTAAAAGATAATATTAGTCAACAAAATCAATATTTTTATCAAACAGATTTACCATTTACTATTAAAGAAGAAGAAGGAAATAATATTCGAATTTATCTAAAAGAAAAAAATATTTTAAAGTCTGGTGGACTTGCTAAATATAAATATGTAGATATTAAAAGAAATATTGAAAGAATTTTAAAAAATATTCAATGTGAAAATGATAAAGAATTAATTTTGTCGAAAATTTTGTCTTTACAAGGAGATATTCGTTCATTTAAAACAGGTTTAAAAGCTAATTTAAAAGATTTTATAGATCTTCAAGATCAAGAAAATGTTCCAAGTGAATTAAGATTTTTTGAAGGTTTTAATCTTAATAAATTTTTGATTATTGAAGAAGATAAATCTTGGTGGGATTGGAATGCTTTTGCCGTTGCAATGATAGGACTTGTTCAAGTTATTGCCGAAGCTGTTTTAATAGCCTTTGGTTTGACTCAGATAGGCAATGCTTTAATATCAGGTATTTTTAGTTGGAAAGAATGGGCAATACAAAAAGCAATTAACTTCGGTCTCTCTCTATGTTGACTGCTGGAATTGGAAAGTTTTTGACGGATAAAATTATGGAACAGATTCAAGAAAATGTTTATACAAAAGATTGTTAATGAAATAGAAGAAAATTTATTAAAAGAAATAATCGGTTTAATAAATAATAAAGTAGAAACTGTTTATCTTCAAAGTAAAAATGAAGAAGAGTTCGAAAAATCTTTTGAAGAATTGAAAAAATATATTAGAAAAAACATTAGGAAAATATATTTTATTACCTCAACAATTTGATAATATTCGAACACGAGTTGTATCTTCTTTAAGAAATAGTTATCATCTATTTGCTGATGGTCTAAAGAAATCAAATTCAAAATACGTTAAAATAGCTGCTACTACTCTTAAAGCAATAGATATCATTAATAAGTTGTGGACTGTAGCTCAATCTGTCTTACAGTTCGAACATGTCTTTATAATACTTTAAAAGATATTATTGAAGGTACTACCAAAGAAAATCAGAATATTTATAGAAAAAACATTAATAAGAACCTTGCCGAAACAAGAGCAGAACAGTTGAATAGAATCATTAGAGAATATATATATCAACTAAATTAACAAAAGAATTAGATAAAGTAGTAAGACAAGCTATTAATGGAACATTAAAACAGATTGGAAAAACCATTGTACAAGGAATAAAGACAATGGTTGATTCACAATGTAATGGAAAAAAATCCAGCTAATATATTGAAACAATCGAATTAAAATAGACAAAAACATGCAGAAAGTCAAATTGCTAATAAATCAAGATTCAAAGAAAGAACAACAAGATCGAGCGAAACGAGAAGATCTACAACATAATATTAGAAATCCAAAACAAATTACTGCAAGTTATTTGAGATAAGCAAAAGATAAAGATAGAGCTTTAGGTCTAACTGATATCAAAATGTTAGCAGATCGTAAAAGAAGAAAAATAACTGTTTACAATTCAGATACTGACGAAAAAGAAATAATAAATCCTTCAGAAGTAAGAAAAATACTTGCTCTTCTTAAACAATCTGCTAAAATATATTATGAAGCAGATGAAAATGGAGATATTGGACATTATTGTACTAGTAGAGGAACAGAAACATATATACAGATCAATGAACGGAAAGATTGTTTGCTAATAACTTATCATGAATCATTAGGTAGAAAAGTAAATGAAAATATTATAGGACAAGAACGAGTATCACTACGCCGTTATACTGCTAAACATTCAGAAAAATATGTTAGAGACGTAGATGGGAGATTGATTTGAATAGACGTAATCAGATGATAGGTTGTATACCAAAGAAAAACCTTTACATCTTCAATCCTATACCTGTAATACAGGATGGTTCTAGAAAAAGAAATAAAATATAAATTAATGCCTAAAGCTATGAAAAAATTAAGGAATGAAAATGATAAACTAGTGGTAATTACGTCTCAGCCATTTAAGGCGGGTACAATAAAGCAAACAGATAATGTACGCTTAGATGATCAGAATTTTACTGGAAATAGTGACTATATTAATTTTCAAGTGCAAATAGATGGACAGAGATATAAACATCAACGTAGGGGTAATGAATCTACAACTGTCGCACATGTTTTAGTGACAAGACCACTAAAAGATTCTGATGCTGTTTATCATTGTAGCTCAAGAAAAATTGCTAAGGTCCTTCTTGATAGTTTAAATAATGGCAAAACAGTAAAATTACTTGCAGAAAATCTTTAATAGGCATTTCAAATTAATCACCTTTAAGTTTTGGTTAAAATTTATATGTGAACAGTATCAAAATCTTTTCCATCTATACAATGCTCTCATTATTGTTTAAATAAATCTCATTATTAGTAGCATATTCCCATTCTCCTTATGTATTTTCAGCAATCAATGTGTTGCCTTCTTCAAATTTTGTTGATCGAATGAAATGTACTAGAATATATACACATTCACCTTTCTGTTTTTATACAATTTGACAGTAGATCAGTACAACAGTAATAACTTGCAGGAGTGACTTTTCTCTTGTTATTTTCTTCCGACTAATTCTCATATTGTATAATAACGATAAAGAACAAAGAAAAAAAGATGAAGATATATATGTTCTAATACATTTCATTCCATTAATAAAGTTTAATAGAAGGACTTTTGATTATGGAAATATCATGAAGTGAAAAAAAAAGATATTCTGTTGAGGAAAAGATTTATTTGAACAATTCTTCTATGTTAATTTATTATTTATACGAATAGTTTGCATCTGTAACATGTTATTTTAAAGAAAAATATTTTCAAAAAATGAAATTGTTAGAAAAATTTTTCTTTTTGCATATTTCAGTAGTTAGTTAGTGCTGGTCCTATAATTCAAAACCATATAACTTTCAATACTACCGCTACCACGGAGGGAATAGATATTTTAGACTTTTTTTTAGTTTGTAGAGTAGATCTGGACATATAATTTTTGGATTTCTCTTTTGAATGATGACATGATCTCGGAAATACTAGCCAGAAAAGTCTATACATCCTCAATCATCAAAGACTGGGGGTGCTTAGTTTGACTGAAAGCTACAGTTCTTTTTCTATCACCTCGCTTCCATAATATATCAGAAAAAAATGTTTTTTTTACCACTTACAGTGTTTGCATAATGCTAATGAACGCTATCTCATGTGAAATCAAAATCTTCAAAAAAATCTGTTTGTAAGTAGAAAAATATTTTTTCAAGACTTTGATTTTTTTCATTTTACATAAGATAGAGACTCCTTAGACTTGCCTGTTCATTAGAATTAGGTGAACACTATAAATGGTAAAAAAAAATCATATTATGGAAGCAAGACGATAGAAAAAGAATTGGGGCTTCCGGTCAGACTCAGCACTTCCGTATAATTCCAACTTTGCCAATAGACTTTTATGTATTCTGTTATAATCAAAATAATTGATAAAGACTTGACAGAAAAATATTTTATTACACTTCTAAGTATTATATGATTTCTAAAAAGTTTTGTTTGTCACAATTTACTGCAAAAACATTCATATTTTTGTGTGTACAAAGTTTCATCAAACTAATAAAGAAATGTAAGTTTAAAACTAAAAAATTTTACTAATATCCATTCTCTGTTTAAAAACGCCTAATAATTGAGCTATCTCAATTACTTTCACTTATGTATTGCGTTTTTTTGTACAACAAGTTGTCTGTTATGTTTTATTATTCATCTTTCATTATTGTACTGTTTCCTATTCTATAATAATTTTCAGTATATTGTGCCAACATATTTATATTATATATTAATATGTTGAAATTGAGTGTTCCTTCTCTTTTCTGTATTACCCACACTTTTGATCTTGTGGATGATTTCTAGCAAATGACGGCTAGTCTCTCTCCCCTACTGCTGTCAAGTTAATTTGGTACTAATAAGACAAAAGAAAATATGAGCAAAAGAAGATCGAACTGAAGCATTTTAATTGGTCTTGTTAGCATCGTATACTTCATGCCTCACTATAACATTGATGACGTGAACTGATCTGATAACCATTTTGTCTGACGGTACACTCAAAATTAACCGAAATTAATATCCAAAATAATCAGTAATACCTTGATCAGAATATCTTGATTGTGAACATTTGCAGAACATTTCAAGATGAAAATGTGTCCCTACGTTGTCATTAATAGTCAAAGACTAAACTTTATCTTCGATACAACAACAAAAATTTTTCGGATCGAGTATGTGTAACGAAACCTATCAACACTTTGAAATTTTTGTTAAGAAAGCAAGCTTTGATTCGTTCTATCATGACTGTAGTGGATTTCCTCATGAAAGTAAAACAATTGAAATCAAGTGAATATGCGATAACTTACGAAAATTAGCAAATCTTGATACTATCAAAATCAAATTTTTCATAAAACCAGTATCAAGCTAATCCATCTGAAATTCTGGGCGTCAAGAACTAGCGTGATCATCTTATTTCATGACATTTCAGTAAAGGAATTTACATCCTGAAATGCATCCAGATCGATTGCACAGATTTGATGTAATTCTATTACAATAAAATGATTATAGTCAATCACACATTGAGCTCAATGTCATCACAGAGAATATAATGTTTGCGAAAAATATAATCATCTATATCGATAATGTCCACTGCTATCAAATAGAAATCATGCTAAAGGTATTATTCATATATGTTTATTCTCTTTCTTTTTGTCAAGTATTTTCTCTATTGTTTTCTGTTGGGGTCTTCTTATACCGGTTTTTCTTGCTTTGATATCCTAACCGATATATTTTCCAAATGTATTGTGTTATCTTTTGATATCTTCCATTTTTTTGCTTAATATTTGATGTAATATCTGGTGTGGGTGTGGGTGT
>CAJNOP010004615.1:0-10171 GCA_905250075.1 Rotaria sp. Silwood1 | reverse complement strand
AATTGAAATTTTAGTTATAATATCGGTTTAAATCTATCTTGTCCGTGTTTTACATCGTCTAGTTTATTTTTTCTTGTTTTGTTCTAATATTTCTGCTTGTAACCATCAATAGTTGTCATTCTATGATTCCTATTGTGTTGTCTTCTAGGATTAGGCATGCACCAATTCCAATTCTGAGAATTGATTAAGTTTTGAAATAAGAACTTGCTGTGTAATTAAATAATCTTCACTGAGTTTAGCTATTCAATACTTGAACTATTTTTGCTGACTTTTATAAAATAACACTGAATCTTCAATGAAACATACTACTACAAAAATGAATTTCACAGCGACAAAATATCCAAATGAATGTTATAGATAATATTAATCTTGCAGTTTTAAAATTTCACTGAGCTTTTGCTGCACTTTATTTAATAGCAGATAAAAACGTTGAATAAAAACGGTACTTTCCACTCATTTTCTCAGTATGGTAGAGCATGAGTCAATTTCATTTCGATTCCAATTCTAGTTAATTCCATCAGTTGTAATCTAAGCATTGAAATTGATGCATAACTATGAAAATTAAAGTTAATTCTATGTAAAAAAAATTCGGAATACCTCCCATTTTAATCAGTTATTTCCTATTTGAAAATCGATTACAATGACATGATTTGTTTATTAGAATCGATTGAAATCAAATTCTTCTGAAAACTATACTCAGATGATCATCGCTTAGACTTGATTATAGCCGGTTGAAAATATGCTTCGATTGAGAAATTTAATTTCAATAGCTTTCTATTCAAGTTTTTATACAGAATAATCGGGTTTACGATTGGGATTCGATTTCTAGAATTTTTCAATTTTAATCACTGAAATTTTACTCTCACAGTGATCGATCTGTTTCTTGATTGATTCATCTCTCATTCTCAGATTGTTTTTGGAAATAGTTTTTAATTATTTTATTTAAACTAGTTATCTTTTGAAGGCTATGATTAATTCAGTTACCGAATAAATGATATTTTGAGTTTATGAAGAGTTGACAGATAATTAAATGAGTGATTGCGATATTAAGGCATCTGTGAAGTTCTAAAGTACAAGCTCATCACATGATTGATTTCGTAGAAAAATTTTATCGAACTGTTCTTGATACTTTTTCATATTCGGATCATCGAGTGGCATAAATGCTTGACGTCCAATATCGACAGCTTTCTGTGCATGTTGAAAAGCATCATTAATTTTGTTCAAACGTTCCAAAATAATCGACTTATGAAAATGAGTTTCGGCTAGCTGTGGATGATTTGGTTTTAACACTTTTTCTTGAATCTCAAGTGCTTTGTCGAGACAATCCAGTGCATCCGAATGATCGTTCATTGTAGCATAAAGCAAACCGATGTGATTATACGTTATTGCCAAGCGAGGATGAGTAGGAGGTAAATGTTGGCGTAATATGCCCAGTGCATGCTGATGGCTAGTCCATGCTTCTGACAATTTTCCTTGCTGTTTTTTTACCCAACCAACATAATTGTAACGATCCACAATGAGTTGATAATCAAGCGGACTTAACTGTTTTACGGAGTAATCAAGATATAGTGTGACCATCTTGTTTATTAGTTCGACCATAGCTGAGTGAAATTTATCTTCATTAATTTGTTCGCTACTAAGTACATTTCTGATTGTCGAAAAGACATTGATCAAGTCGCTCCTAGCTTCATCAGCAACAATATTTCCATCAAGTATTGCTATACTGAACATCTTATGTAAATGTGTTCTTGCTCGTTTCCAATCATTCTTGTATAATGAGAACAATTCGGCCAATTGATAATGTGTCATGTGTGCAGACTTCAAATTATTTTCGTGCGTGGCCTTGTCAAGAATCATTTCATATATTGTAATTGCTTTGTCATATTCACCCATATACACAAGTAGTTTACTTAATCGCCATGTAGGATCCATATTAATTTGCAGTTCTGAATCAAGGGAAGAGCTGAGATCTATACGCATATGTTCTGTCAATTGACGAAGTTGTTCATCATCGGAATTAGTTAATGTTAAATGAATCTTCCAAAATCGTGGCTTGTTACCATCATCCAATGGTTTTATTTCACCAATACGAAATACGGTATGCATCGAAAAGAGTATTTCTTTTTCTTGCTCTTGAAAATAGCTGTGTTTATCAAGTGATGCAAATGGTACCGATGCTATCGACGGATCGATATTCATTTCGAATAGAACAGCCATTTTTTCCGGATTCTGTAGAGCTTTTTGAGAAAAATTTAGTGAAACCTCTTTCGATGTACTTGTCGATAAAAAATTGTTAAACGAAATGAGACCACCTTGATTTTGCTTCATTCGATCTAACGCCGCAGGTAGTATCCTATTTCGATTAAAAATGAATAAGAAATCTATCCATTTTTGACACAACGTGCCGGGAATAGATGATGAAAATTAAAAACCCAAACTATCTTCCTCATAATATCTTTTCATAGACTCGAAACTCTTAGAGAATGAACAAAAGAATATCTGTAGTCAATTTTCAACGGTTATTCGAACTCATCTTTTGTTTTTTAAGGTCTACTTGGATTTGTTCTCATTTACAGTTATCATATTAAAAGTTTGTTCTTTTTCTAAAAGTATCAATTTTTGTCGAAGAAATGTATTGTTTGTACGATCAACAAATGCCAGATAACGATAGAGAAGTTGCTATACGATCACTTACCCTTGACCTCGATAAACAGTCAATATCTCACCGTTGTTCATTGTTTTATGAAGATGTTCAAGTTGTTGATGAAGATCATAAATAAAGAAGTTCATCTTGATCAAAATCTCCATATCTTGCTTACATAAAGCTCGATTTAGCATTGAATAAATAAAACACTCACGTGTATACCACCAAATCGGAGATGGATTGCTATAATTTTGTTTGAATTCTTCGATTACACACAATTCTGCATCATTCTGAGCATAGGAGAATCGACAAAAACTAATAAAATCTTCTTTCGCTTGTTCACGAGTCGTATTATCATATTCTATACTGAGTATAATGTCTTTGAGTAATTGTGAGTACATGAATGATGCATCAAGGTGATTAGAAATTTTTAGTGTTTGTGAACCGAGCGTCTGAATAGGAGTCAACTCCTGTTGACATTGTTTTATATCTTCCTTGAGTTGATTACAAACATCTTGAATATCTGTGAAGATGCCTTTGATTTTACGATGTTGCTCCTTCGTAGCCCATTGTTCGTGTTCAGGTTTTTTAAAACAAAACACATAAATTGAATCAACTTTAATATCATGTTCAATGTTAGGTACTAGCTGTCGTCCCAGCGAGCCCGAAACAATCAAAAAGATCTTTTCTTCTTTCACTTTATTATGAATAAAATCGATACATGCCTCACACGTATTAAATTTTTCTATTGAATTGACAATATGGCGGAGTGCTGTGATCGATGTTTGAATATCATTATCCGTCCTATTTTTGCGACGAAGCTTCGAGTCCACCCAAATAATGATAAAATTTTCAATGAAATGAGTTTCTTGTCGTTGATGAGCCATGACTTCTTCATATACGTCGGTCATTGCTTTCTTTGTCAAAAGATAGTTATTCTAACATAATTTCTATCAAATGATCGATCAAAAAAACAAGAAATTATGGCCCATTTCACCAAGGCCATCATAGTCAACGAAGTATGGTAGTTAATGTGAAATAACACATTATAGGCATTTTTAATGTAGAAGACATTAACAAAAAAACCTTTTCAAAACACATATGAGATACTTTACAACCTTGATAAATGATATATAAATTTAATATTCATCGTGATCAATAGAAGGTAAACAGATACTGCTTTTCAGAGAAGAATAGAAACTACTGAATATTTAGTTACTCAATTGAAGGGAGAGTTATTTACAATAAAATGAATTTACTTGCTTACACATTTAGAGTCACGTGTACACATATATTTGTGTGACGATTGATTATGAGGTGTTATCAAAGGTAATCAAAGTCGGGAAATTCGACTCTGTAATCGGTTTTTCGAAATTTTGAGTTTGATTTTTTCCACTAAGGACGAGGTTTTTGTAGTCACTCACCTTCCCCTCATGACATGATGTATCGTCACCTATATTATCATCTTTTTATTTCTAATTTTTGTGTGTTTCTCACTGTTTTCTCGTTCTCTTGTTTTATCATTTCTTCACATTCATTGTTCTGATATGCTGCTGGTATTTATTTTAATTAGTGTTAGAAAAAAATATAGAGCGGTGAGTTGTAGTTGTATGCTTGTGAGTCTCTAAGTTGTGATGCCATATATTGATCTGAGTGTTATAGTTATACAGCATACATCCATATATTGTATTTATTTGCTTGTCTCTGTTTACAATACAAATTATTGAGACAATAGTTATTAACTTTATTGATATTGCTTATCTGGCACCGACTTTACCGGACATCAATGCATCTCAAGTGGCGCAGTTCTGATTTGGGTCTTGCCATTAAAAAAATATTACTATTTAGCCGAATATATAATTATCTTTAACCAGAGAACGATAACTAAATATCGTATTAATTCATCAATCAATATACCACTGTCAATATTATATAGTAAAATATTTTTTTTTGTTTTAGATTGTGTCTTAGAAAATTTGGTTAATGTAAACGAAAAGGAGAAAGAAAAGAAGAAAATATCCAATGTCACAAATACTGGATCATTTTTAGTGCTAAACCGCGGTTCATCAGTAACTTTACTGTCTGCTGCATCTTATCATAAGCCAGCCCTTAACTTTTCCTAAGTGTCTCCATTAAAAATACAGTTAAAAATGATTCAGGTATTGCAACATATTTTGCCACGGCGAAGACTATCCATTACAAATCCAAAGTGTCGCGTGAGTGTGAATGTAAGTGTCGTTGAAGAGAAGATGTATACCCATACCAAACTCACTCACCTCCACACCCATTATAATTGAAGATTTTCTTTGCATTTCTTGAGATGACAATTTACCGAACATAGTTGGATTTCAACGCTAAGGTTTTGTCATCGCTAGTTAATTATATCAAAGCAGGTGGTGAAGTAAAGATGTAGAATATATTTTCTCACAAAAAATACTCTTATTCAAGTAGCTTTATTCAAGAGTATCTTATGTTATCAATCACTTGTGTGTTCATCAACATACAGTATGCAGAAAATATTATGCGTTGCATTGAACTCACCAAAATATCTGCGTTCCATCAAGATTTTATAACATAACAGCTGTAATATAAAATCAAGTTATAATCATTTAGCTTCTTTCAAAATATAATCTCGGTTTCAAAACTCCTCTTATCGCCACCATCAAACAATACGTATACATATATATATATATATGTCCGAAAAACTAATTGTAGTCCATATTTCAAATGACTCGTTGCTATAAAAAGAAATAAAAATGAATTACATATTTTGAAAGTCCTCGACGTTTTCTATTACCTTCTGTAATTATGTTTCAGTTTGCACTCATGCACTACCGAAATATATTAAATATAATGAAGACATATTCATTATCAGATTTTCACGGACTTTATTAGTGTTACTATCTTCTGAAATTGTTGAAATTTTTCAACACTATAGAATTAACCTTGTTTTGAAAAAGTAAATATATACGCGACTAGAGCTTGTAATTCTCTGTTACTCTATGCATTTACCTATTGTCTTGCATTTATTCGTTGAAGTATAACTCGAGTATTACAAAGGTACCTACCTTTCTTAACAAACTCTAAAAGAATCGATTTTTCAACTTGCTCTTTCGTTTTTTGTACCTGGAATTCCCAATTTTATTTTTCATACTGATCGTAAAATTAAAATTAAAATAATGCTGGACAATCTAATTTCTTAAGAAGGAGGCCAAAGTGACACCCAAACTATTTTTTACATAAAAAATTCAAGATATCAGATAAAATACGTTTGCTGATAGGGTGCAGTTACATCTGCTTTGCACCCACTCACATCCAAGGTTTTTAAATTTTAAATTTTATAGCTTTCTGCCATGCACAATCAGGATTTCAAAAATCGTGATATAGTGACTTCATATTGTTTTGAAACTGAAAACAAGGGTGTAGGTGTGGATGAGTTTCGTCTTCATTCAATTAACAATCATACCCACACCCATAAGCCAGAACATACAAACCGACGAGAAAAAGCAATGAATTCATTGATCGTTTTTGATTCGAGAGTATACTGAAATTTTACGACATTTTTTAAAGAGAACTCCGTGATTTCTCTCAGAAACACAAGAAAAACTGATTGTTATATTTCAACTTAAAACTTTGTATAGACATAGTCGTAACTCGAATAATTCATTGTGAAAGTCTCAGATCTTGTGATTTGCTAATATTCTAAAGTACGAATATGGTGAAAGCGTATCTTTTACATCACCCATACTCACTGGCAGATTCGATGCTCGTACTGACGATAAGAGCAAGGGTGTGGGTTGATATTAGAGTGCAAGTGCTATGCTGACAAACTTCATGAAAAGTCACTTCCAGGTGAAAAATGTCACCATAGGATTGTGCAATATGCATACAAGAGCATTTGAGAGTATCAGAATACTGAGTAGGAAGTTGTATGAATTGGTATTTAGACGGTCGATGTATTGTTACATTGATAGTACGTGGCAAAAAAGTGGCAGAGGTAGTTAGATAGATCATAAGCAAAGCCAATATGCAAAGATAGACGCGTGTCAATAGTGACTGATGATGGATCGTCTCTGCATCATCGGTTTCCGATTCCAATAAACTCAGCTTCTTCATATAATGAAAAAAATGTATTGGGCAACTTTTTTGTGATCTCTCTGTTGACATTGCTTTTTCCATATTTCTAACGCAGAAATGATAAGTCAAACATAGAAAATAAACTGTATATATAGTATCATTAAAGTTTTTTTGTGTATCCGTGGTTACGGTATGAAGAAGGAAAGGAGTGTAATCAATTGAAGTACTACTAATAAATATGGCAGCACGGTGAATATAATGGAAAACCATATATTCATAAAATGTAGAAAAAGAACAAGAAAAAGCTTGTAACCTTGAAATCACTCAAGCAGTAAACACTTGCAAAAAACTTTGCTGATTCTTCGACGAGGGCTGCGATAATCAAATTTGCATGTTCACCAAAACATACAGAAATAAACAAGTGTTTACTAATTGTATGGAAAGATGCCCGAAAAAAAATAACCTTTTCAAGGGTTTTTTTTGTTGTTTTCAGAGATAAGTGGGCGCTTTTATTGCACTTTGCTGTTGATCATACATACACGATTCCTTCTTAAACATTTTAATGCTCACATCTAAAAGTTGGCCCGCTCGAGCAGTAGAGTTGTTACGCTTAAAAAAGTCTCTAATTAAAATTATTAGCCTACCGTCTTATTTTGTCGTTTCTATTCTTCCTATACTCATATCTTTCGTTAAAAGATAGTTGATGTTATGCACAGATTCGCTGAACGATCACACAACTCAAAAAATCAAAGTCCAAATAAAAAAGGGGTTCCATATAAGTGACAACGGTGCAAAGTTTTTTTAAAGAGTCAATTTCAATATCGAATGTCTACTGGCTCCATAGTTTTTCCATAACATTTCAATTTTTGAAAAAATATCGTTATGCAATTTTATTGCTGAACGAATTTTGTTTTTAATTTTAAATGTTATTAAAACTGTTATCCATGCACTTATGTGAAAGAAGTCGCGATAGTATATGCTGCCCACTAACGATAACCACATGTTTCAGACGGGTGTGGGTGTGGGTGGATGTGGATGCAAGAAAGATTCACATCCACACCCACATCCATCTCGTATTAATCTGTACTATTCAATACAGACACTTACCACACTGGATATAACAAGCAACAATATTCTTGCTGCTGGAGCACATCATCTAGCTAATGCATTACAGCAGAATACAGTAAGATTAATTATTCATCCATCTGATATGCATCTGTATCATTCGATACAGACACTTACCACGCTGAAGATTTCATGGAACGATATCGGTGCTGTTGAAGCACAACATCTAGCTAATGCATTGCAACAAAATAGAGTAAGATTAGTTCTCTATTCATCTGTTTCGTACGCATCTGTACCATTCTATACAGGTACTTACCACGCTGGATCTTCGTGTGAACGAAATTGGCAGCGAAGGAGCACGATATATAGCTAGTGCATTAGAACAGAATACAATAAGATTAGTTTTCTATTCATCCATCTCATATGCATTCGTATCATTCTATACAGACACTTATTACGCTGAATCGTGCACGAACCGATATTGATGGTGCTGGGGGAGATTATCTAGTTAATGCATTGAAACGGCATACAGTAAGATTAGTTCTATATTTTTCTCTCTTTATAGGCTTATACATCATCTATACAGACACTTTGCTCACTGGATCTTATTAACAATAGTGGAACTAAATTACGCTAAATTCTAATCGTAGGGTTGTGTGATAGTGTTTCTCATTTGTTTTTTAACATGATTAATCGTGGTTTGTGATTGGATACCATTCTAGAAAGTGAATGATATGTTTTGCGATACAAATGTTTCTATCTAATAAAGAAGAGAAGAATATATTACCTATAAGTTTGTCTTATATTGGTGTTTATGAGAAATTGTTTCAACTGCGTAGTTTGACATAGGTTTTCTTGAAAGTTTATTATTATATTGCAAGGTAATTGTGAGCATTGCGGAATAGAAATTTCTTCATAGAGTTGTATGATATTTTGAGATCAGAAGTAAATGATCTGTTGACTATCTTGAATCACAGGTATGTTTAAAAAGTTGTGTGTGGGTGTAAGTAGGTGTCACGAGTTAAAGAAGATCAAGATAAACACCCACACCCACACCCACAAAATATATGCTGTGTTTATGATGCTCTCTCATTCATGTAGATTGTAGGATTATTTTGTTAACCGTAATAAATAATAATGGGGTGATACTAGACAAGAAAAAATGGCCACTTTCTAGCGATTTATATTAAGTTTCATAGATAAAGAATCGACTGAAAACCTAGAAGGAGGTAAACTGTCTACATTACAAAATATTAGCTATTTATTTTCATTTTATCATTTGCTAACTTGTATGATATTGATTGGTTTCGATTGCCTATCTTCATTCTTGCTGTGCTATTTTTCAAATAATCAATTACAAAATATAAGCAAAATGAGTAGCAGAATTGGCTAAGCAAATCATCAAAATCTTGTGTTAGTTTAATTTTTATTATCAAGCTCAAATTATAGTTTACCATTGATATATTCTTTTTCTCTGTACGCGTAAAAAAACGATATGAATGGTCTTAATTCAATTTTTATTTATTAACGTCATTCAAATAACTATTAATTATTTTCTTGAAAGATTTGTTCTCTATTTCTATTCCGGAACGGCTTCAACACATCGAACTCTGCACGAACACATTGGACGACAACATTTGTGTGTTATTGGACAATCACCATCGTTTTTGCACAACGGAATTAATTCTTGTGGAAGACAAACACGACGACGACAACGAATAGGAATAGGGAAATGATGAGTTGGACATTTACCTGAAGAAAAAACAATAGAGATAGTCTTTTTATGTAGATACATGCGAACATACCATCGTGTACAGGTTCTTCACTGCGTTGTTTTGATCCAGCTTGGATCGAACAAGCAACCAAAAGTAAAAATAAAACAGCAATTGAAAGAATCGAAGTCATTGTGAAAATGATTGTAATATTTAGTAGCAGTATCGAGTTATATATAAAGTCTATTGATGGGAAAATAGTCACATGTTTGCACTATACTTTGCTCTTTGATATGTATCATGTAATATGCATTAAGCTACAATCTGTTAAAATATAGATTTATTTTTCGAAAAAAAACTGAGATGAATTATTGAAAATTTATTTAAATCAAGGTTCAAAAGTAATTATTTCTGTTTTCTTATGCGTTGTAAAACTTAAGAAAAAGATATTTGAAATCGAAATTATTGTTTATTTATTGAGATGTTTTTGTTATCATTGCTTTTTTCGTCATTATTATTATCAACTAAACCTGTTACTGTTTGTTGACTTATGCCCCATGTATCAACTTTATCAGCAATTAAGCTACTTAAGGTGTACCAAAATTTCTGATCATGGTGTTTAAAGTACCTCGTCGGATAAGGTCACCTATTTAGAAATGAGAAAGAAAATATA
>CAJNOP010004614.1:0-10174 GCA_905250075.1 Rotaria sp. Silwood1 | reverse complement strand
CATTTAATATATTTCAACTAGATAGTTACAGAAAAAAAAAGTCATTTATACTTTTTCATATATCGGTACAAATGATAATTGTTGATTTCGTTGGTCGAAGTTCATTTTAAAATCACCAGAGTCTTTATACTTCTTCGTTCGTACATACCATTTACCTTCGAATTGATTACTATATTTGTTCCATTCAAGTTGAATAGTAACACAATGTCCTAAGTTTTCCAATGGATTTCCTGTACCAAGTTGATATTTCTTTGTTAGACCCATACGACGAGTCTGTGTCGAATAGATACCTTCGATAGAATACATACCAATATCATCTAATCCTGATCCTGTTACTTTTGATTGTAGAGCATCGAATGAGAGTTCAATTTGATGAGGTCCATGCCATGTGTTATATTGAAAGTATTGACTCTTCCAATAACCTGACTGAAAAAGTTGTATGTCAATTATTTGTTTTTCTTCATCATTCGTCATTGTTTTATTAACAAATTTTACATTAGATCGCCATGGTTTACCAGCGCAACATTGATAACAACAGTATGCAGGCAAAAATACAATCAAAAAGAGACCACCTAAAACAATTTATCAAAGAGAGCAGTTCAAAAAGTTCAAATTATTGAGTTATTCTAATAAGAAAAGCTATATAAAAACTATTCTTTGTGTCATAATTACCGAAAATGCCTCCAATAGCGCCCCCACCACCGCCACCTCCTCCTCCTTGACAGTTAACAGTAGCTACAAACGAGATGATCCACAAGAAGATTTGAGTCACAAGCCACATTATATATTATTAGTTAGTAGGTGAAAATTAACATGTACTTATGATTCTTGATGTAAAAATGTGTTTTTAAACGGGCATGTGATTGTATTTAAAAGAAATGAAACATACATATGTTTACAACTTGACTCATATTTTCATTTCTGATGTCATTCTTATCTTCATAGATAAAGCGAAAAATATATCTTTAGTAGATTTATTTTTTATATATTGTAAGTAACATTTTAAAAAATAGTTCAAAGAAGTAAACAATCATATTTCAAGTCTTTCACACATGTTTTATATTTTTCTTTTCAAAAGACAAAAAGCAATAACAGTTTATTGTATATTTTACGATTCTAACATCGGATTTCTGATGCTGATAATCGATCCATCTTGTATATATATACGTGGAACATGACTTGAAAGAGAAGAAAATACTTCTGATCTTGGTTGATTTGCTTTTTGTGCAATTTCATCTCCAACTATTGTCTCATTACCTTGTCGACCGATAAAAGTTACACGAGTTCCGACAGAATATTTCTCAGGTAAAGCTATCATCAATTGGTCCATAGAGATACAACCTACAATGGGTACTCGTCTTTCATCTACGAGAACATGACTAGTTTTAAATTGTTGATGCCATTCATCAACATATTCAATGGGTACAGTACCAATCCACTGACTTTCTCTGATGACATATTCACCTTCATAACCGATTTTCTCATTAGCATCTAATTGTTTCACAAAATCTAAGATAGAATGAAGCGAGAGTGTATGTTGAAGCTCAAATGGCAGTAAATGTTTTAATGCTTCATTTGATGGACCCATCAATGCTTTTCACCATCCAACTATATTAAAGAAAGGTTTTTCAGGATGATATAAAGTACCATCAGAGTTTGCACAATGAATAATTTTGTCGGTACGATTTGGAATAAGATCGAGAAATTCATAGAAACTTGTTAGTTGTCGATGAAAATAGCTCTTGTTTTGTATATCTTCAGAAGTAGCAAAATGTGTAAAAACCCCTGTACAATTCAAATTTGGATTTAGATAAATCATTTTCACTACAGTTCGTACTTCTTCTATTTTTCTAAAGCCAAGTCAATTAAGATCTGTATCCAATTTGAGATGAAAATTAAATGGTTATTGAACAAGTCGAGCAGTTTCTTGTTTCCATTCAAGTGCAATACCCGTCAGTGTTATATTAAATCAACCAGCCAATGATACATGTTCTGAAGCAACATAACCAAGAACAAGAATGGGTATGTTTTGTGAGAGCTTAAAACGCAAGACTAATGCTTCATCTAATGTGGTGACACCTAACCAAGTTGCTCCGATAAGCTGTTGACGTTCTAAATAGGAAGTTGAAGTTTTATGAAAATAATTCTTCATAATCATCCATGTTTAACTATATCATAGAAAATATATTCTGAATAGTCATGACTGAAAGTAGACGCAAATGAATGTCTAGTTTTTAAAATGTCTTATACTAACTTCTGTTTCTAATATTTATATACGCTACAACACTATATCCTATTATTAGAATAAAGTAAAGACTTACATTTTATTTTGTATCAAATTACTAATGATATTTGAATCATTTAAGTTGAAAATTGGTAAACTATAAATTGTAACAAACATAGTGCTGATGATCCAAACTAGAGTGGATATTTGAGGCGTCATTTTTTATCTATAATTATTGAAATGAATTGTTCAAATATGTAAATAATTGTTTTCATTATGCAATGAAGTCATCATCTGTTGCAAAATTACTTAAAAGATTATTGATTCAACCATTTGAGTTTCGACAGTAATATTCTCTCATTTATTTGTCATGAGTTCATATTTTAAATAATGTGTCCATCTCAGTCATCTAATAAAAATTGGATAGTTTTTTTACTTTACTATATATTGATCAAATGTTCTTCATAAAATTGTGTCTATCTGTTAAAATTAGATCATATCATCATTGAATACCTATATATCTTGCAATAGCTTAAAAGAGTTCACATATAGAAGTTATTTTATTTTTGCATTCATCAAAACATAGAAAATGAAATTGTATATGGAATGAACAATAGACATGGAGTGAATCTGAATATTCAGGTTTGGTGAATTCAGCTTCACTGCATGTCTAATATTCAAAAAAGGACGAATTCAGAAGAGAGAAAATGATGATATAAACGCAAACATTTTGTTTTGTATATAGTTGTCACAATAAATGATTTTACAAGAGAAAAAAATTATAATATATTCGTGTGACGACAACGACAACAAAAACTTTATTCTTTAAAACCGAAATCTCAGAGAAAGAGCGCATATGCATATTAGAACATTAAAATTCAACAACAAAAATATTCAAGAACATTTCAGTGAGTATGTTAAATAAAAAATATCTGTCTAACAAAAATTATATTGATATTACATGTACTGCAAAAAGTATTCAGACACTTAAGGCCACTACCATCTTTTGTCAAAATCGATTTTGGTCCAGGCACAAGCAAATCGTATGAAATTTTCAGAATACGTTGGAAGTATAGTGGAGAAACAATGGTAAAATTTTTAGACTTATAACTTGACGTTTGAGGAAGATATTTACTAAACAAAGGTCAACAATTACTCATCGGGTAACTGAAAATTCTTTTTTTGTAAGTTTTTACTTGTTAAGTGGAGAAAATGAATGACTATTTCAACAAGGGTATGGTGTGGCTGGGATGTGAGTATGGATGTGGATGCATGTGGGTGGGAGTAAAGCGAGGAATGATACCCACACCCACACACCCATACCCACATGCACATCCACACCCATTCACGGGAAAGGGACATTTCACACTAACTTTTCATTATGATTTCCAATGACATATAAACAGGGCTTTCGTAATGAAATTTGTCTGGAAGATCGTAACGGACAGCGATGGTCGAGTTTGACAGATAAAGACTTTAAATTTGTCTGGAATTCGGATTAAGAGCGATCGGAAGATCGTAATGAAAGTTAAGGCAAATAAGATAATGAATGTTTGGAGATCATAATAAAAACTGCAGGGAAATGTTAATGAAAAAAGACAGATTGTTCGAAACTGTGTTCATGTTTGCTCTTCTTTGAGAGATGTTAAGTGACTCACTAGTATTTTTTATAAGATGGTACACATAGAACGTCCTAATGGATTCAAGCAGTCAATATTTCTATTGTTGTTACTACTATAACACAAGTGCTTGTATTTATCATTATGATTCCTTACATGCACATGCTTTTTATTATGAACACCATGACTTTGGAAAGAAAAAATGTGTTGATTTATTATTCTAGATGAATGAATCCTATTCTTCATTATAAGAAAGAAAAAAAATTCTTTATAATCATTACAGATATCAGAACAAATCCGTTATGGCTTTCTGACAAATCGCATTATAAATTCTCGATCACTTTCACTACGTTCTTCAGACCTTTTCCTATGAAAAAATACCCTTAGAGTTTTATTCCGAACACCCGGTCTTGTTCATCTCGATCTCCTGACACTATATCACATATGGTAATGAGCATGCCTTTCCGAATTCCTAGTCACACTCTTCCGATCTCCCTGTTTTTTTTTCAATACGATGTTCTGTTCAAAAAGTGTTACGAACTCTTGTCAAAGATTTTTAAGGACAAAAATCATTTCCGAACACCCTGATATATGACCGGAGTCCGGATTGACTTAGTGCGAAATTTTTGTCACTCTCATGCACACGGTCTAGTCTAAGTTGGTTTTCAAAGCTTTGAAAAGAGATATTTAAAGTTGATTTTCATCATTGAAGCTAACAAGTGCTAGAAATTTTTTCACATGCCACATCATCTTTTCTCGAGTAATGTTCCTACAAACTATTGACATCGTTCATTTTGACATATTTCTTATCGAATTTAGCCATGTGTCGATAGTTCCAAAATGTAAATTTTTCTACAATACAATTACATGATTATCAAATGGAAAAAAATCAAAACTGAAATAAATA
The DNA here is from genome assembly GCA_905250075.1 of Rotaria sp. Silwood1. Taxonomy (NCBI): domain Eukaryota; kingdom Metazoa; phylum Rotifera; class Eurotatoria; order Philodinida; family Philodinidae; genus Rotaria; species Rotaria sp. Silwood1. Next base: position 5,424 of record CAJNOP010004614.1, on the reverse strand, counting down.
TTTTGATAATCAGCTTCTGTTAACATTATTATTCATTTGGAAGCTACTGTAATATAATTGTTGACAAAAACACAAGCATTCCGCCGTATATGCACATACTACAACCCGCTTGACATTAACTCGATGTCACTCATCAGAGTTGTCGACCGTTCTCTTGCCTATGTAACGCAGTACAATGCTTTTCCGATGCAACAACAGTCTTATTCACAATAATTGCGATTCTTACGATACCACTATGATTAAAACAAAAACAAATCATTCAACAAGATTTTCTTTTTTTTCTTTATAATGAAATGTTGCTCTGGCAAGTCAGTGTTGCCACTAACCAGCACGCTTTCATCATTGCAACATGTATTTGATCAGATTTGATCATTTACCTCTTGGTAAATTGTAATAAGCAACTTTACCCGTCAGTATGTGAAGTACGACATTTCTTCTGTGCTCACACATTTCATTTTTACGACGTGGTTTTCTAGCATGTAACGTGCAAAAACCATCAAAATACCGTACTCTACACACTGGTAAAGAAAAGTTGCTTATTACAAACTTATCAAGAGGTAAAGGATCAACTCTGATCAAATACATGTTGCAATGACGAAAATGTGCGAGTTAATGGCAACACAGACTTGCCAGAACAACATTTTATAATGAACGAAAAACGTCACTATTTCGCATTCTTTTCGTGTACATACAATCGGTACCCATCAAAACCTGCAGTTTACTCGTATCAAATATTACATTTAAGTATCGTATTGTTTATACGAACAAAAATGATGTTATACATACCATTTTTCTTTTGCCTGTTAAACCTAACGCACACTTCAACTTCATTTGTACACTAATGTTCCTTTGCGTGGAATGTTTATGAAAGAAAATATTCATATGCATAGGAAAAATACGGATATCTGTCGACCAAGTGCCACTATTCTTCTTACGCGCAGTAGCGATGAAACATATCTACTGATCACATAGCAACAAAAAAAAATAGCAATGAAATTTCATTCAAGCATTTTCTTTCTTAACATAAATTGTAAAAACGTTGCTCTGGCAGGCCGATGTTGCCACCAGCCCGCACAATTTCGTCATCGCAACACGTATTTGATCAGAGTTGATCATTTACCTCTTGGTAAGTTGTAATAAGCAATTTTTCTCTATGGTATGTAGCGCACGACATCTGTTTTGTCTTTACACATACTGACTCACAATGGCCCTATACTTTCAAGCTATGTGTAAAGACAAAACAGATGTCGTGCGCTACATACCATAGAGAAAAATTGCTTATTACAACTTACCAAGAGGTAAATGATCAACTCTGATCAAAGACATGTTGCGATGACGAAAACGTGCGAGTGGGTGGCAACACTGACTTGCCAGAGCAACGCTTGATAAAAATATAAAATGAATCTTAGATGCTGAAATAGAGTTTTGTGTTGCGCTGTTTGTTTGTCAGTAGGTGATTTGTAGGCAAGCGGTTGTCACTATCCGATATTAACTTGGATAGAAGCTTCGTGATAGGAATGCTGTCAAGTTGAATATTAAATGGTTGATAGAAAGATATTTAGAGGGTAAAAATGCATTGTAGAAAAGTAAGATATTATCGGCATACTTATTGAAGATAAAGTAATTTTTTGTCGAGTTATTTTAGTACATACATATTAGTAAAATCCATACTATTAGATCCTGTACTGTTGTGGCTAGGAAAGTTAAAGTTATTTATTTCAAATAGCTGAGAGTGAAGAAAAGGAGGCATAAGTGGAAATTGTTATAACTTAGATAATAGTTATGAACAATAGTCAAAGTTTTTTATCCAAATTCTGACAATTGAGCATTGTTATAATGTTTAAACATGTTAACTCGAAAAACTTGTCAAAGTTTTGAGAAGATTTAATTAGTTTGAATTAGTAACTATTTCTATTTATTTATCGTGTTTGAGAATAAGTAATTAAGTTATATATTATTTTTCATTGTTTTTGAATTTTTGAAACTGAATATTTGTAGAAAAATTTTGTGACTACTATTTCATATATCCATCTGTAAGTAGTCTTATCTCGTAATTATCCTTCACTAGTGAATGAAACAATGCATTATTCTTTTCGATGCCATATGATGATTATTTTTCTATGTGCACACTTATGAATCAAGTAAAGAGAGAAAAATCATTTTTACTGACTATAATTTTTATCAAATATACATAGTTTTGAATTAAAAGTATACTCTTGAAAATTTCATAATAGAGTAAATCAATCCAGAGTTGAACTTGTTGTAACTTTCGTTGAACGTTATAACCATTAACTTTAATTGTAACTTCTGACTATAGTGGTAACCTCGAATCTTACTTAGAACTAATTTCGTTACCGTCACTAATCCATACGAATATCAGTATTATTATCATTTTGTAGTTGATTCTAATGAAGATGAAGTAGAAAATACAAATTTTATTGGTTATTCTTATTAATTTCTATTATCATCAACTAAAACTTGATGAAATCAAAAGTAAGTTAGATAAAGATCTTTTGATTTATCACAGAGAAAAAATTGAATTCAAGTCACTGTTTTTTCTACAATGTTTGATCGATTATAACCAATATGAATCAGACAAATCAATCAAATTCTGATGTTTTTGGTTAGTTTTTGACTAGAAACCATTTAAAAATTTGTTTAACCGTTTGTGAACCATTGCTGTATATATATAGGACTTTGAATTTCGACTAAAGGAAGAAGCTTTTAAATGCACTAAAAGATTTTATTTCAGTATGAACTTTTGATTCAAATATATTTGGTACACGTACAGACGCTATAGAATAGTTTAAGTATAATATATATACATATGTAGCTTAGTGTAATTTGTTATCAGCAATAAGTCTTCCCTAGACTAACTCAACAAATAATCAGACATGTTGCTCAATACTTTTCATGTGTTGTACCTAAAACAAAACACACACTTAAAGACTCTACAGAGAGTTTATGTTGTATGTGCACACAATAGTCGAAGATCTCAAAAGAGGACTGATTCACGCTATATGTATAAAGTAATTTTTTTTCGTGCCAACTTTTCTTCTCATATGTTATTAAATTTATTTATTATCGTTTAAATGTGTGTTTTGTTTCTCTTATTTCAAAATAAACAACGTTCATATTTTGCATAAAATCTAAATGAAAAAAAATTATGTTTAATATTTTTCAACTCTAGATGGCTTTGTAAGCGAAAATCTAGTTTTGTTTCTGTACAAAAAAAGTGGGTTCTCAACGGATTAAGTTTCATTGTTATAGTATTTTTTTTAATATGGGTTGAGCCTACTAAAACTATTTGTCATATTCATACTTTAAATACTTAACGTTCATAACAAGTATCAACGAACCATCGTTTATTTTAGGCTTTTGAATAATGCAGGAAACTTTTCTCTTTATTTCTAACTTGTCAATAAACAATAGTTTTCTCTTCTCTTCTGACATTTGTCAATATAATAATGAAAAAGAACGATAACATGAGAAACATCTATGTGTTTTTCATGACAAAAGAATTGTTGTTTCTTTTGCATTTCATTGATTGACTTGAAAGATAGGGCTTTAGTTGAAACTAATTTGTAAACTTGCTTGATACAAAAAACCAGAGTGTTAATAAACCAATCAATGATTATATATAATTGTTATTTAGATTTTTTTTTTCTTACTAACAGATCCAGAATTCTAGGTTCTTGCTCGTATGAGTTTTAATTTCAAGTGTAGAAAAATTTCATTTTATTTTTTGAATGATATTATCATTCTCGTTTCTTGCAAGAAATAAATGTGGATCAAACTCGATGATACTGCAGTGTCAAGTCAATCTGTTCGAAAGAGTCTAGTGTTTTAAGCCAGCAATGGCTTTGAAACTGAAGAGAACATTGCTACATTGTGATCTCGGTTGAGAAGACTGAGAAGCGATGACTATTTTGATAAAATGCAATCTCCACTATGATCTTTAGTATAAACATTGTTAAGTGCATAGAACGAAAAAATATACGATATGTGAGAATAACCTAGGTGTTGTTCCTCACAGATTCACGAGAAAGTCACATATAAATACTTAACAAGAGGTATTCATATAACTATTACATCTTCATCAGAATCATCATTTAAAAAACCTGCAAATTTTCTTAAATGAAAAGGTGATACATTAGCTTTTACTACGACCAATACACAATGTGAATAAGTTGAAAAAATATCTTTAAATTTTATCACTGACTATTATTCATCAAGTATTTTTTAAATCACGGTTTTTAGCACTAAAAAAAATTATCCAAAAATCTACAAGAATATTTTCTTAGTGGAGAAACTAATGCATTAAAATTAGATTGAATTATAGAAGAAAATCTGATCTTACAATTTATCTATTGAATAAACATTGACTTGCTTTCGAAACACCTTTATCAAGTGAAAAACTTGATGTTAAAAAAAAATGCATGATATTAATAGATTTTTATAAAAGCGATGACATGATTTAAAAGATTGACAAAAATGACATATTTTTAAGCTTTTAAAATCATGATATAAAAGATATGAAAGTGTTGTAATAGTTTATATTGTACAAGATAAAATACCGAAACAAGAGCTGATAATATAAATAATAGTTAAATAATAATGTGTGATGTTGTGAAAGTAATAAGTGACAAAAAAAAAGAAGTTTTATTTTATACTGATGCAGTTTATGATCTTTATGTGATTCCGATATTTATTGAATCATGGCGAAAAGTATCAGCTGAAGATTTCGATGATACGGAGAATTGAGGATTCCTTGCCGACAAAGTACATTATCACTTAACAAAGAAAGCACCACAACAAAATTACCACCAAAAACAGAAACTAGGAAATCGATGTCGAGATACAATCAAACGTAATAAATATGTTGCTCATCAACTTGACGATTATTCCAATATAACAATCAAAACATGAATGAATCAGAAAAACTTTCTTTCTTTCTGTTTTTGAAGATCTATTTCTGATAGACTAACGTAATCATGATAAAAGCCGAAAAAAATGTTCAATCACTCAAATGCATAACTTTTTTTTCTGTTCATTATAAGAAAAATATTTATGTTAAAACTATAAAAAAAAATGTCTTACCAAATACATATTCCGACCACAAAACCCCGTAGATTACCAACAACACATGCATATCTAATCAAAATTTCTTATGAATAAATCAAAACAACATATCAGAATCTCCTCCTGGTAATATTCAACACACTAGGTGCACATATGAGGAAACATTAATGTTGCCCTATGAACACAATATAACGTTTCATAGGGTCGTAATTTCTATGATACGAAATTTTCTTGGTAGTATTGTCATTTCGTGAAAAAAAAATCTGAAATAGTCAATCAATATTGAACATTAAGCTTTCTGTGAGTTCATGATTCGTTCGAAAGAATTTCAACAATTATCAC
>CAJNOP010004613.1:0-10176 GCA_905250075.1 Rotaria sp. Silwood1 | reverse complement strand
TGGGTGTGGGTATGGGTGTGGGTGTGGGTGTGGGTGTGGGTGTGGGTGTGGGTGTGGGTGTGGGTGTGGAGTGTGAGTGTGAGTGTGGGTCTGGGTGTGGGTGTGGATGCGGACGTGGGTGTGGTATGAGGTGTGAGGTGTGACTGTTTGTTCTGATGTGATGATAGATCAGAAGAATAGCCACACCCACACCCCAACAAAAATAATGCATACATTTCGAGGAAAAAAGATGAGTAATTCTAACTTGTAAACCGGTCTGTAGCTTTAGAAATACTGTAGGCATGCCTATGATGACTCATCAGATAGGTATAGAAGAAAAAAGAGAAAAAGTACTGTCATTATCTATATTGACGTGTTAAAATACAAGGAAAAAACCTATACATAAAATATACTATCGGTTGATTTTTTCCCATTCACAGTAAATAAGCATTGCATTCATTCTTGTATAAATAGATATTTAAAACAACTCGATTCACTTCAAAATACGATCGTTTTCTTCCACATACAGAATCTATTGTGAATTGTATAGTTGTTGAATTTGAAAGTTAGGTATTATATTTGACATATTATCACAAAATGTTTGGATACAGACGTTTGTATCGTGCCTTTTTTATCTTTTCTTGCTTATGAAATTTTCCTAATTCTTCCTGCTTTGACGTAATACAAGTGTTGGGATTTTCTTTGAGAATTTTACATAGTGTAGTCAAAAAGTTCTGAAACTTTCAAATATTTATTCATAGATAAAATATTTTGCTAATCTTTTTACAGTAAATATTCGAAGTAGTCCCCATGATGTTCAATACAAAGTTTCATCCTTTCAATCCATTTCTGAAATGTCTTTCGGTGTTCGTGAATTGGTATTGAATTGAGCTCCTTGGATAACGCTTTAGCTAAACTTGTAGCATCTGGACAAGTATGAAGGCTACGTTTCAGATAACTGAACAAGCAAAAATCTGAAGGAGCAAGGTCAGATGAGTATGGTGGATGAGCCATAACTTTGATTTTTTCTTCTTGAAAATAATTAAGAACAATATCATTCACATGGGGTCGTGCATTATCATGATGCAGCTTAACATGATTTGCTGTTGAGGATGGTCTTTTCTTATATAAATTTTTGATTAGCTTTTATAAACATTCATCACGATAATAAATAGCATTAATTGATGTTCCAGAAGGCAATTCAAGAATAAGTAATGGTTCAGATCTTTAACTGCATCAATATTTTGTTGAGTGATGGCGGATAATGGACGACCACTTCGAGGATTATCTTCCAAAGATTCTCGTTCATTTGAAAACCGTTGAATCCATCGAGTAACTGTACAATATGAAACTAGATCCTGTCCATAAGCAGTAGTTAATTCATTATGAATTTGTGTAGCTGTTAAACCTAATAACCAACGAGTTTTTATATATGAGCGTATGTACTGTTTTTTTCCATCTGAAAACAGGGGTGTTCAAAAAATTCGTTGAAAATTTGCCATAATAGACAGTTGTGAAACTTCGTATTGGTATTTTAATACATAAGAGATGTCACTATTAGAATAGGCCAACATGAGGAATAAAACCAATTAGGATGAAATTTTAGACAGCTGTTTGCAGAACTTTTTGACTACCCTATGTAATATAAAAGATATTTATGTTTTTCGTTTGTTTCTTTGTAATGCTTATCATTTTCGATTATCTACTCTTTTCGTATTTTATAAACTCATATCAAGAACAATTAATAAAAAACGTGAAAAAATGATCGTTTCGAGATTTCTTTTACTATGCGTCACACTCATCATTTTAATCATCGTCTCATTTAAGTTGAAGAAGTATTGTGTAGTCCTACATTTCAATTGGAAACTACAAAGCTGTTTCTTTGGATTCAAAGAATCTGTTCCATGTGAATAATAACTATATTCTTTCTATTCTACCATAATTTAACGAACTTTTCGATATAGTCAAAGTTTTACTTAAAGATAAAATACCCAACCTTTTAAATGCATCAGGATATCTCTAGTTTTCTAAAATATAATAAAAGAGCATTAAAAAATTTCTTCAGAAAGAATAATAATCATTCATTGAAATGCCTTAAACAGAAAATTTGAATTATTTTCGTAAAATATTTAAATTTTCGATATAACAGCTGGCGCGAAATTTTCTACATGTTTTCAGTAGATAAAAGAGTCAACGGATATACTTAAGCATTGGATTAGATTGTGCTCTTTCTAAATCTTTGTTCAAAATGTTTGTGAGTCTTATAGATTACGAGTTATGAACAAGGGTGTGAGTATAGACAATTATTCACACACACATCCACCCACACCCCACATCCTTGCTTATTTCAATTTTAATCGAATTGTATTTTATTTCTCTTTATGAAATTAAAAATTGAAACGTTAAGATGTATTAGTTGAATAAAGATTAAGGTTTATAGTGGAAATAGTCATTGTCTGATTGTTTATCTCCTGAATCAAAACGAAATATATTTTTTGTCAGTAATTATTATGCTGTTACTGTAAACGATCTAATCGAACTTGTTCACCATTATTTGTCTGAATGATTAAATGTTGTTCATCTTGAACTTCCATTTTTTGTATACTGCACATTAAATTACTGATTACATCTTCTTTCTTCATCTCTTCTGGTGAGCCACCCATTTCTGTTGTCGTAAATGTACACATTTGCCATTCATTAGTTGTAGAATTATGTTGCAAAGTACAACTTAAACCATTAATCACACATACATGAATACGATACATATTTTCATCTTCTTTATCATGTTTTATTTCAATTTGACAACCAAAGCATTCAGGATGTTGTGAATAATCAACAATTTTCCATGTACCAACAACATTAGTAACTTGTGATGACATGATGATGTTATGGAAATCAAATAGTTATCTTTTAATAAATCTAGAGCATCAATAAAATAAGAAAAATAAAAGAAAAAAGACTTTTTCTAACAAGAATAAATGAGCAATTTTTTGTGCTTCACCACGTATATTTGTCACTATTTAAAAAGAAAAAATAAGGTTGTAATAATTAAGAAATTGTATGGAATAAATGATCAATGTTAAAAGATTCATAACTTTTAAAAGAAGCACTATGCAACCAAATAAGTTGGAGATTAAAACTAGGACATCATATAGTATCTATCGACAAAAGATCATCGCAATCGAACGATATCATGTAGGAACCTTCCTTTCTAAATGAAATCCTATCGGTCAGATCTCAAATCTACTAAATATGGTCATCGGATCGGATTGGCGGATGAGTGCCGATATTTGATCAATTCTAGTGTTTTCTGTTTATATCCGATTACTTTATCTCATCAATTTCAGTTGGATCCGTGTTGTCAAAAGCAATTAGATCCGATATGTGCCGATGCTAAAAAATAAACGGATTCTATCATGAAATGTTTTTTTTGATTTTCATTTATTACGATGAAGCCCAGCAATTTTCTGGCAGCAGAACATTTTAGATCTCATCCGATCCGATCAGTTTCATCTATCGGTTTCGATTCATCCAGACTACGAAGATCCAATAGAACCAATTGGTTCCCGTAACCGCATGTTAACGAAAAGCGTCGAGAATGATGAAATTCCAACATCCGAAAATCTAAATTCATAGTTCGCCAATGATCATAAGCTATCCTTAAGGGCGTCCTGTTAGAAACTCATTTTTGTCAAAAATATCGATTTTTGAGCTTTATACCTGGTTGAATAGTGTATATTTTCTGCTTTCGAACTCTCTATAGTTTCTTGGTTTTTAAGATAATTTTGAGAAGTTTCTGACGATTTTTTACATTTTTCTAGAGCTTTTCCTGTAAGCTTCACAAGAGAAAGTTTCTTGACAATTTTCAGTTATTGAAGCCCTTTGACTCGTTTGTAGGTTTTCTAGCTTCGAAAACGTAGCCTGCAAGCTCCAGCAAATGTATTCTATTCATTTCCTTGAAATAATCTCTCTTACTTCGTGGGAGTCGAACTATGTATCTTCTGCTTACCGAGTAGACACACTACCATTGCATTAAAAGAGGTGTCAACCTTTTTGTTTTATGGCTCCAAGTCAGCTCGACATGCGTAATATAAAATCTGTTTTCCAAATATTTTCCGAAGGAAAAATTGGATGAATTCGATGCGATTGGATAATTCGATTAGAAATGATTGAACAGAATCTCGTAGAGAATTGCGCGACGCGCCTTTTTAGAAAAAAAAGCTTCACTCTAAATGAGGAAAACGTGTCGAGATACTAACAAAATACTGAAACCACTATTCTTTATGCACCACTTGTTATATTGTGAAGAAGCATCGATTGTAGCTAATAATTTTAGTATACTATAATAACAAACACAGATGTTCGTGAACAAAAGACCAGACCAAAGTTTCGTGATTCCACTTTTTCAGAAAACTTCTTACTATAATATTAGCCAAAAGTTTAGAAAATATTACCAGTGCTTGTTCCCATGAGAGTACAGCTAAGCCTTTTATTGATTATTCATAGTCCATAAAAGGCCACACTAGATACAGTTTTGTGTCAAAAAAAGAACTGTCATTGAGAAAAAGGGATCCAACACAAGTCACGCATACTTTTTTGTATGTTGAAACCGTTGATTGCTTGTCAATACTGAACAAATCCGTTTCCTATTGCTTACACGTAGTTTCAACCAGCTTTCTAATTCTCGTCCACTATTATATGCCTCGTGAAATACTCTTCAAAACGGTATAAGAAAGTTCACTAATATACTATCTGTCATTGGATAACAGCCGATGGAATCATGTTGTCAAGTAGACAGAGCTTTTTAAACTATCTCGAACACTAAGTTTTATATTTCATTTTGATTTTTTATGAGCTTTTCTCTGGTAGAAACATACGATAACAAATATGAATTTATAGCAAATTTGAAAATCGATATAAGAACATTAGTTTAAGGAAAAATCGATATAGGAGTGCAACAAAGTTTCAAAGAATAGAAGTTATCTTTGTATTGTCTCTTTGCTGTAGACTGTTGTGTTTCTCGTCCCTTTTCAAGAACAGTTATACGATTGCACTCAGTATCATATTTTTCACTACAACAGCAATCACTGTTGCAAGCAACGATCAAGTCAACCATACATACTTTAAATTATGCAGTGATAGAAGTAGTTAGTGTTGAATAATGTCGAAGAACAATTTTAATTGAAAATGATTAGAGAATTCACAGGTTGTCAATCTACGTGACGATAAAAAAAACTGAGTAAAAAACACGAAGAGTACTAGCTTTTATCAGGTTCTCGCTGCGGTGAGCACTCATGCATGATCAAAAGAGAAAGATACATATGTCACCGCTCTCTCTCCATGACGAAAAAATAAGCAAGCAATCAGATATGAGAGCCAACAGCTACTCATTTTCTTGCGTTGTCTACATAACGAAGGCTCTGTTCTAATTAATGTTCGAAGAAATGAAAAAAAATGAAAAGGTCGATGCTCTCTCTCTTACTCTTCATGGTGAAAAAATAAGCAAGCAATCAGATATGAGAGCCAACAGCTACTCATTTTCTTGCGTTGTTTACATAATGAAGGCTCTGCTCTAATTAATTTTCGAAAAGACGAAAAAAAGAATATGAAAAGGTCGATGCCCTCTCTTACTCTCCATGGTGAAAAAATAAGCAAGCAATCAAATAAGGAAGCCAACAGTTATTCATTGTCTTGCGTTGTTCACGTAAAGAAGGTTCTGGTGAAACCAATTACTACTTGCACAATTTTTTCTGATCTGTATTTGGATCATTATGAATAGCGAAACAAAAGAAGCTTGAAGACGAACATTGCTCCAGTCATGCCTTATTAGATGGCCGTCTCTTATCTATATGCCAGAATTCTCGTTAGAGTTAGTCGAAGTAATAAGAAAATTGCTCATATTGAAAGAACAGCACAAATGCATGGTTAATAACGATAAGTAAATGATTGAACAATTAATTATATTTCTTGTATCATTCAAACATGTCGTTCAACTATTCCAAACGGAAAGTGTTCCGTCTCTATACATGGTACTGAGGTGTTCAAGCATCATAAAAGATGCATTATGATTATTCAAGGCCTTAATTTGTCACAACGTAACCTATGACAGTCAGGAAAAGAAAATGCCAGGTGACTAACTCTAGATCATCGACTGGATGATAAGATGAAATAGATGTAGCCATATACACTTCTAACAATAAGATACCATGGATGTTTATATATAAGTAAATAACACCAATGAGTTGAGCAACATAAATAAATTGTAAATAAACCAACAATTGATTTATCATATGATCTTTCTAAATGAAAATATTTTTTATTTTTAATTTCTTAATAAAATATGACAAAACATCAAAATGAAAAAAAATAGATGTTCTTTTTTGTCTTTAGGTTGAAATTTCGGTCATTGAGAGACCATGATCAGAACTAAATTGTAGTGTAGTTGAGTGTGATGTTGAATAAATGATATAGGTACAACATGTACGAGTAATAATATAAGTACAACATGTACTAATCATAGTAATGTTGTTAATTTTCCATACAATGGGCTATTTAATTTCAGTCTGAATTTATCAAATAAAAATAATACTTGATTTCAAACTGAAACGTGAGTCTAGGAGTGAGGGGGGGGGGTGACTGAGGGTGTGGGTGTTGGTCTCGGACCCACACACACATCCACACCCATGGTGCGGGTGTGGGCGCGCGAGTGAGGGTGAGGGTGTGCTTGTGGTTTTGTGTACTATAGGCTTTAGTCCCCTGCACAAGGGACTAAGCGGGGACTAAACTTTTTGTGGGGGGGACTAAGGGGGACTTTGCAGGACTAGGGGGACTAAGGGTTTTTAGTGAGACTACGTAGTATCAAGCGAGAAAAGTTTGATTCGGAAGAAATTGGTGTGGTTTTTTTGATTTTAGAATTCAGTTTGAAATAAAAAAGCCCATAGACTCTAATTTTCACATATCAACTAACATCAATACCAGTCGAAGCAGGATCAGAATTAATCATAATAATGAATTTTCATTTTGTTGTTTTGTCATATTTTATTAAGAAATTAAAAACAAGTAACCCTCGTCGCTGTGCGATTCGCTCAACCCTCGACTGAAGAGTTTAGAGCAACGATATACTATTCTACTTTGCCCGAGAAAACTTTGAGAATATGAAAAGTATAGAATCGCCTCTACCACAATAATGTTATCATTGACTTTGAAAATATGCGCAGCTTCAAATGATAGTAATATCTGCATATAAAATCGCTACCTGGCGCTAACATTTTGATTCAATTGAGTCTTGCAAAGATATGTATCGTAAAATTCTGATTCATGTATCACCGCTGTCGCAGCAATATCCTGAAATGCTGTGAGATTTTTCAAATGAAAACAATGTGTCTTTCAACACAAACTTACTGAGAATATGCAACAGCGACCACTCATATTAGTATTAGTTGATAACACTATTTTCTAGCAAAAGTAGTATTCTACGAGGCAAAATTAATGAACTGAAAGAAGCTGATTGCAATTTTCAGAACTGAATATGATTTCCCAAGACTTGTTCGGATGTGTCTCAGCCAAAATACATTTATACCAAAATACTAGCAGAAAAAATGCTTAAAGTGAAATATGATTTCATTGCTGAATTTATGGGCCATCCTAGTCACATAATAAAATGATTTAATTAGAAGTATGAGATAGTATTGTAGCAGAGTGTGTTTATTCGTGAAACTCGATAAATAATCATGAGTTACAAAGATATTAAATTTATAATGATAAAAAGGAATATGTGATGAATATATAGAACAAAAATAGTACCTGGATATTTCGCATATGATTTCATATGACGATAAAAAAAAGAGACTACTGCTAATACATGCAATATGAACAATAAAAAATATTCAAATGTATAGGTCATAGAGTAAGTAATGTAGAAAAGAAAATCATATGCATAAAATTGACACAAACGAGAGTAGTTTTCATGCAAAGCAGAAACAGTGTTACAACCATTCTGGAAAACGTGCTTGGGTCTCTAAATATAGTTTATCGAGTCGTTCAATTTCCGCCAGTTGTGACTTGCTGGGTTTAATTAACAACACCTTGTAATCGAAATATCGCAAAATCACCAAATCAGTCAAACGTTTTACCCTCGACAAGGGTACATAGACTGCAGCAATATCATCTGTTTCATTTGGCAGTTTTAAGTCAATTACAACTTTATTCAATGTTTGACCTTGGCTCTTGTGCGTTGTAATGCAATAAGCTGGTACAAGTGGTAAAGCACGCCGTTTAATCGATAAAACTGTTTTTCTATTTGATTTTGGCTTTTTATCTTTTGGAAGCATATCGCCTATATCGACTCGAAATGTTTGTTCCATTACCGGTATTGGAATTAACTTTGGCTGAAGTTGTTCTAAATTGCATTCGATCTTTGATTTGCTAATTTCCACCAAGGCGTACAGAGGTCGATGGACATATCGTGCATTCTTGGAAAATTCTTCCGAAATAATATCAGTTGACACCGAATCTTCCTGGTAGACAAGCTGCCAAAAGATTCCGTTCACACCGTTGATAAGACCCAATTCAATCGCAATATTTTGCGTTAAAATGACAGGCATTCCAGGAACAAGAGGTAATAGACCTGGTAGATGCTCCGTTTTGCTGTCAGATAATTCTAACATTTTTTTAATAAGTGCCCGATCTTCAATTGGTTTGCCTTTGCAAGTGTCTTGGGCAACGCATACTATTAGTGTTTGTCCCACTTGTTCTGCTTTATGATTAACTGCCTTATGGTTTAATTGTGTTCGTACTTCATTACGAAATACGAGAATCGGAGCCTAAAAACATAAAGAGGATGAATTTTCTAAAGCTAGCAAAACAAATTTACTTTATTCCATGGTGAATCACTTAGCAAAGGTATGGAAGATTGCCCCATTACTCGTGTTAACAATAATTCGTAGTCATCGTAGTTACATTCTCCACGACGAAGCCGTTCGAGCAGCTGAAGGTAACGTGGATCGTCTGTTCTCATCTGTTGAGTAAGTTTGACCACACAGTTGATTTGAAGAATTAAAGAACGTGCAACACGTTGTTGAATTTGTTTTTCAGTTGCTATCTTGTTCGATTTACTTTTGACCGGTAAAGAGAAATCTGTATGTAGGGGTACATCGTATACAGGTCGATATTGCAAGTAACCGCCGAAGAAGATGACATTTACACCACCAAATGGAACTTGAGGATCAGTATGTTTTGCAGCACATATAATTCGGTTGAGTTTTGCAAGTAGAGTTAAACCAACCATACTCATTTCATCAATTAAGAGATATTCAACGAGGGTCCATTCTTTCTCAAGTTTTAAATCGCCTGGTTTAATCATACGGGCTTTTCCTGAGTTGCGCTGTTCACCCAAAAATGAATGGATGGTCATGCCATCGATTTCAGCAGCAGCAATACCAGTAGGTGCTAACTTCCGCATCACTTGTATTTTTTTTGTAACTAAGAAGTATTTGGTAAGGGCACGAATCAATTGTGATTTGTCTGTGCCACCACATTCAGGTATGCACATTATAAGCTGACCATTATTGTCACCTGAAAATATAATGTACTTGAATATCTGACGACTTCTTTTATAAAGATTACCTGTACGACAACGATTATCACCATCAAGATGACCTGTTATGATCATAAATGCAGCCCGTTGTTCTCTGTTCAGTGTAAATTCATTGGCAACACTCGTCTGAGTACAAAAGTTCGCTTTGACTGATATAACTGGAGGAATTGAACCATATTTTCGCATATCTACGTATTAATATTGTTTAGAGTCACTACAGTGGCAACAGCACTTCTTGCAACATCCAAGTTCAACACACCATCATCGACTTTGTCATAGTTGCCCGTAATCAAACCTCTTCTAATCTGTTCTTTCTAAGATTTTAGCTGTTCTTGCCACTTTGTATTTAGCCGAACAAGATTAGGTGTTGCAGAAATAAATGGTACTAATGATTGATCGATACGATCGTTAGATTCATTTAAAGAATATTGGGGTGTGGGTGTGGGTATGGGTATGGGTATGGGTATGCGTGGGGTGTGGGTATGTGGTGTGGGTGTGGGTGTGGGTGTGGTGTGAGGTGTGACTGTTTGTTCTGATATGATGGTAGACCCACACCCACACCCACACCCACACCCACACCCACACCCACACCCACACCCACA
>CAJNOP010004610.1:0-10187 GCA_905250075.1 Rotaria sp. Silwood1 | reverse complement strand
AAAACAATCGATATGAAAAGTTTGACGAAAAGTTTTTTTTAAATGTATAAGACGAAGTAAAAATTAATATATTGGCTTTGAAGTATTTATTATGTATATAAAAAGCAATAATGCAATAGTATTGCTTATCTCCTCTGGAAAAGTTGGACAACATTTAGTACCAGACATGTATAGATCGCCAAAATTAGCTGTCATTTACATTTTTTGTAACAATAAATAATGGCATAAAGTATGAGTAAAAAATTGACTGAAAATCAAAGATGTATAAACTTCAATCAAACGAGTCTGTGAAGCACTTGATATTGCGCTCAAGCAACGTAACAAAAATAACATGTCTCTGATCATTATTAGTGCACATAAAGAAGGTTTTAATGATAATCTCAATCAACTGGAACCAAATTTTATGTACTCACAAATATCCAAGGAATTTCTCCTAGATATGAAACATGCTCAACAAGAAATCAACCACTTGGCCGCGTATTGCCAAAAATAATATCAAGGCAACACCAAGCAAATGGAAATTAGGGTGTGGGTGGGTGGGTGCGGGTGTGCGTAGGTGTGGGTGGGTGTGGGGTGTGGGTGGGTGAGTGTGGGTGTAGGGTGTGGATGTGGATGTGGATGGATGCGGGTTGATCATATCTTCGCCAGCACATCCGCACAACTCATACACCCACACCCACACCCTACACCCCACACCCACACCCACACTCACAGCCACACCCCACACCTACCCACACCCACACCCACACACACCCACACCCAAACCCACACCCACACCCATCCACACCCACACCCACAACCACACGCACACTCACACCCACATCCACACCCACTCCTACATCCACACCCACACCCACACGCACACCCACACCCACTCCTACATCCACACCCACACGCACACGCACATCCACACCTACACCCACACCCACTCCCACACCCACACCCACACCCACATCCACACTCACACCCACATCCACACACCCACCCTCTTTACCAATGTAAAATAATAAACATAAAAGTTACAGTCAGGAAAACGAACATTTTTGTATGACAGTAGATCAGACAATATGAAGACATGCTGATAAACAGGAAATACAGTTTTGAAGGACGAGAATTATGGGAAAGACGAAGGGAGACACATCTGTATAAGAAGAAAGTAATGTTACACTAAAAAGGCAGTGACAAATGAACAGGGAAGAATAAAATAGTTTTAAGTTAGCAAACCATTAGAAAACATTAAGCGAACTGTTAGTTGAGGAAACTGATATCAAAATCAGATCCGTTAAGAGCCGTATAAGTAAAATTTTGACGGCCACTAACAGCATGAGTTAAATACGATACAAGTCCCGTACTAGTAACTTTGCGTATAACAGCTGTTTGTAAATTTGTAGTTTTTGTTCTGCATTCATTACAATTATTGATTTGACAAGAAAATTCTCCTTTTAATCCTTTGATTAGATATTTTGTAAAAAAACCATTTCCGTCGCTTGTTGATTGATAAGACACTTCAGCTTCATTAGAAGAACATAAAATATGGATTCCTTGTTTGAAATTATTCGAATCAAAGCGGAATGCGTTGCTCATACCACCAGAATAGCAACTATCCAGCATAATGATTATTTTGTTTGACATAGCTCTATCAACAACAGCTGCTAGCTCATGAGTGGTTAACATCTGATTGTCAGATGTAAACAGATAAGAACCGGTAGTCTCTTTTCGACCTCCGTGACCCGAAAAGTAAAATATGAATGTCGATCTTTTGTCCATATTGTTAACAATAGTATTTAATTTATTTAAAATGCTTTCTTTTGTAGCTTGTGTATTTTTGAGAACATGAAGATTTTCTGGACTTGCAATAGAAGAAATTTCTAGCTGCTGTTCGATACAAGTAATATCATTTGATGGAATGCCATGAAGACTGTTTGGTGTATTTTCATAATCAATTCCAATAAGAAGAGCATAGCAATGAGCTGTGACTGTAGATCGTAAAAACTTTTTTCTGATTTTCATATCGGCACGTCCTTTAAATTTATAATATTTTGCCAAATCTTCTTCTAAAGCAATATATGCTTTTAACAGGAAGTCCTGTAATGGTGTCATTTTATTAATTATGTTCCATGTAGGATTAAATTGTTTCAAATGGTCTGGAAATGGCAAATAAGTATCTGTTTCTCTTAGACTGAGAACTTTCCGCCCGAATGCTTCATTAGATGTACAACAGACTAAACTTGGCTTTTCAGTATCTTTCCCTCTGTATCCACCAAAAACCCAGAACAGATGATGTTCAGTACGATGTTCAGTGTGCATCGGATTGTCATTATCACATATTTGTTTGCAATATGGACAAGGTGTTCCACATCCTTTAGATCTGTTGTAAAATCGATCAAACAGACGATTGACGTATTGTTCACTAATGATTAAATTTTTAGTGGTTTCTTTAACGCAGTCGGCATGATCCGCTGAAAGTGTAGAGCACGTCGAGTGTATGGCTATTAAAAGACGGTGTTTATCGGCAGTTTCTGGAACTGTTCTAATTGTGGAAGAATCAAGAATTGGAAAACCGCCTGTTAGTTCCGTAAATGAAATATTATTTCGTGCATCTTCTCCCTTTGAAAGAAATTCTTTCAGAGAATTAGTTAATTCTGAAACTGTTCTTTCCAAGCGATTAGCTTGAATAGCTGCAGCCCAGGAAAGAATCATTCGATCGAATTTTCTTTTGGTCCTTTCCAGATGCAAAGAGAGATTGTGTATTGTTTGATTCAATTGATTTTCGTATGTTTTATTAAATTCTGAACGAAGCCATTGTTTTATGAAAGTGGTTGGATCTCGAATATAATCGAGCATTAACTGATAGTTGACTGATCTAAACAGTTGATTTACACAATTTTCGGATATAATCGAAGGACTGTATTCATCCCAAGCAGCGAAAAATCTTTCAAATTGATTCTGAAATTGTTTCTGTGTGTCATTTTGAATTATTGTCCAAATTTGTTTTATTAAAGCTTGTCCATGTTCTTCAGCCGTTGAAGCATTGACAATATTTTGTCTAACTTCTTCTTTTGTACGAGATATTTCCTGTTCAAATTCAGATATGAGCTTTTTATGAATATAGTTGTAATGTTCATCGCAGAAAATATTGAGCATAATTCCATAGCATGTATACCATATATTTCTTATTTCTTGACTTTTAATGTTACTATTTTCAATAGCATTTCTGATATGTTGAACACAATCATTAGCCAATTCCGGAATAGGCAACAGATTGCTATCATAATATGGCCTATTCTGTAACGCTGTGTATTCAACTGTTAAAAATGATAGCATTTTTTCGATTTGTGGTTCTTCGTTTTTATTGCTTTTCTTGTTAGGAAAAAGTTTATGATAAAGAAACGATGCAAGACTTCGAAAAATTCCAGAACCATGTTGGCTATCGAAAAATGTAGATGGAATTGCTATGACTGATGAAGTTGTATGCTGAATTGCTGGAACTAATGATTGTTCCTCATATGCATTCGAATTTTCTCTCAGTACTGCTTTTCGAACAATTTCGGTTAAAGATGAGTCATTAATATGTTCATTAACATACCTAACACCAACATTATCAATTCGATTTTGTTCTACAAAATTTTGTATTAATTGATTGTTTAGTGGAATAGACTGTTTCCTGACATCATTTTCCAATAGATTTATGAACTCCGCTAATAATATCCCACTAGTATTATTAAATAATTCTTCGAATTGAGCAGTATTTTCAACAACGCTTTGTATATCTCTAATTTTAATGGACAATTGTTTTGGTATTTCAGACAGCCTCTTTTGAAATTCATCTTGTTGAAATTGTCGTGTCGCTGCCATATAATGATCAGTTTTATACAAGTTCAAGCTAGACTCTATTCTTAACTTTGTGCTTTCAAACAAAGCTTCTGGGAATGCTTGAAGATTATGTTTTTGCATCAAATGTTTTTTTTCATTGATTAGTTGGTTTGACAATATATCATTAGCAAGTTTAGTTTTCGTATCAATAAGTTTTTGTTCAATTTCATGTAAAATGCTGTTATCATCTGATCTGTTTCTTGCGTTGATTGTTAAACTATCCACCATTTCTCTCATTTCGCGATTAGCTTTGGTTAATACACGATTACTAAACATTTCCAATTCTCTTTCCAGTGTGAGATGTATCAACGATTCATAGTCAAATAAATTTGAATTCTGATTAATTTGCTGCCAGAGATCTAACGTAGTTGCGAGCCATTCGTTAAAAGAATCAAACGGTGTTAAATTGGCCAATTGATCAATAATTTTGAGCCTTAATGACAAAGCTTTCTGACAAAAGCTATTGCTGAAAAATGATATTTCTCGTTCGCCAACAAGTAAATCAACAAATGGCGATGGAAATTCATGAATATCAAATCCATTTATAATATTTTGTACGTCAAAATTAACTTTTTCACATGAGTTTTTAATATCATTCATTACCTCGCTAACATGATTTCGCTGTCCAGCTTCTCCCATTGATCTAGGATCTTGATCTCTGAATAAAAAAATCATTTTTGGTTTATTTGTAATCTGCAACTTATTTAATCCATAAAAAACAATTTCTAATATTTGTTGCATTGTTTTATTAACATTTCTTGTAATATTGATCATGACAACATGAGATCGAGCCATCACTGCTAGAACCATTTTACGATCAAATATTTGTGCTTCAGTATTTTTCTTCGATTGATCAAGAAGACCTTCTGTATCAAGAATAACAATGTTTTTCACACTATCATGTCCTGTTACATTTACTCGAGTAGCTAAAATTCCTGTAGTACATTTAAATTTTGATTCAGCAATTTTAGTTCCAAAAACTTTATTAACCAAAAAACTTTTCCCCCCACTTTGTTCACCAATAATTCCAATGACAAAAAAATTTTTTAAATCTTCTGAAACATTTGAAAATGTTTCATGAAATATTTCTGGATAAATGGTAGACGATGTGGCATTTATTATTTCAATATATTCTTGACTTCGAAATGAATGTTGATATATTTTTATCAAAGCTCTTTTCATTTGAATGATGTCTTTAAACGAACAGAGTCTACCATTACGATCTGTATACTCCCTACTTCTTTCTTGAAATTCACGTAAAAAACGTTCTTTACTCATTTCCAACTGCTGTAATATTGATGTTGGTGATCTTTGTACTTCTTGCTTTTTTCGTTGCCACAAAGTTGTATTCCATAATAAAATGGCTTTTTCAAAAAGAGCCATATCATTATCATCTTCAATGGCCAATTCAGCTAATTTAGTCAGTAAAATATGTGCATTGTCCAAACCATGGTTATAGAGCTTCTCTGTTAATTGATTTTTTTGCTGCTCGTCGACGGAGGAGAGAACTGCTTTTTCGGATAATTCTCGTAAACGTGAAAGAGGAAACAAATCGAGAGCTGGATCATCTCTTGATAGCTTGTTGAGTATCTCATGAAATTCGCCAAGCAACTGTCTGCTTTTACGTAAAGTATCGATATTAGTTGATAAGTTAATGTTGCTTAGTTGTGTCAATTTCTCAGAGATATTTAATAATGAATTCGTTGGAATAGGAGCCTTCTTCAATAACGTTAGCACTCCTGCTTGTAAAACTTTATTATTTTCATCCAAAATTGTTTTAGCTCGAAGAATTCGCACGTTTATTTTGTTCAATCCAAAATGCTTCAGAATTTGTGGCTGCAATTTTTTTTCTATATCAGAGTCCGAAATTTCACCATGGATAAATATTATATATGTGGCTGTTTGATTGAATACAACTGTAGGCCATAGAAGTGAATCAATGTGTTTGGCGTCTAAAATATCCATATGAATTATGATTACACTCATAAATTCAATAAAGAAACTTGGCATTTGATTCCAATCATGAGCACCATGTAGATCAAGTACGTGACACTGATAGGCATGTGTAATTTCATTATCATTACCTCTGTCAGTATCGTATTGATGACCAAGCAAGACTTGAATTAGTTGATGATGATAATAAGTTGATGCTACTTCAAAATTAAATTCAGCTTTATAATGACCATCAAAGTTTGTTTTAAGTATTGTATTTAATAATGATGTTTTTCCTTTGCATGATTGAGTACCAAATGATAAAATGAATGGAAATTTTTGATATTTATATGGAAGAAGGATATGTAACATTTCATGCATTAAAAAATAATATTTCATCGACATATTCTCAAGACATGGAACTCCAAAGTAAATGGGAATAGCTCGTTGAAATATGCAAAGTTGTTCAATAATAAATAATCTTATATCAAACGAGGTGTATTTAAGAATCAAAATTATGACATCAGTAGAACATAATTGTAAGTTTAATTTAGCAATAAGATATTTTAATGAATTATTCATTCGTAAATAATCACAGACGAATGGAATAATATTCTTAAATGGCATTTCTTTTGGTAATATATAAGATATTTCCGAGAAATTATTTCTTTTCCATATAGCAGAGTCATGATCATTATGCGGGAAAAGCTTCAATGAGTCTGTGACCGTTGTAAGATAAAGTTTTTCAATATCAATGATTGAATTAATTAATTGTGCATTTCTGGTTTGAGTATAGTCAACAGGAATTGTGTCATGCTCAAGTTTTTCATGCTCAGTACTGGCAAAGCAACGTTGGCAATAGAAAACTTCTTTTCGAAAACATTTACTGCAATCTGCACATTTATAACCATGTTCAGTTATAGAATGTTTACACTCTTGACAAGACAGTTTTTGATCCATTCTTCATATAATAAAACGTTTGAGCCAATAGAAAACAGCTTAACTTACTTCAGTCAACTAGAAGAAAACTTTCAAAAAGTGATCAGATTGTTTTTATCAAACGAAATGCATGTAAGTCTAGTCGCAACAGCTCTGCTTATATTTGTCTACTATCAGTGTTTTTTTCCAACTGTTTTTTATTCTATGTTGACTTTAACAAGCACTTACACTTAACTATGTTGGAAACAAATGAATATAAGCTTTGTTTGCTTTGTAACCTCTACTTTAGAGAAAAAAGAAGGGAACAGATTATTCATAATGACGATGCGCAATTCTATGTATTAGTGCTGGGTTTTTTCCCTTATGCTTTACTGTATATTGACTTAATTACGCACATATGTGAGAACAACTATCGCTTACTTAGCATTTGTTGATCTTAAGGAAGAAAAGAAAAAAGAGAATCTGTTATGGTACGTACTTACAACGTGCTATAATGTGAATCACAGTATAAGGATTATCCATATGTGTGTTCGTTCTATATATATGTTATTCACTAGAGTGAGATGGGGTAAATGTAGAAGAAAAATCGAGGGTGTTTTGTATAATGCTTATATCTTTTTTATTTTTCAATATTTTAAAAAATTTTCTTCACAAACTATGTTGAAAAATGTCTCCTCTATCTATCTATGAAATCAGTTTTGAAAAATCTTGCAGTATAAGGTAGTGGTGATGGATTTCCTGAGACCTTCATCAAAATTATACATTTACCCCACTTGGGGTAAATGTATAATTTCAGCTATTTTTGGCTTGATTAATAAAACCACATTTATAATCGATCTGTTTGATTATTTTAGAAAATTTTTTCACCAATGAATAGCTGAAGATTTTCTCTATGATGCTTGACTATTTCAACTATTTTCATAAAAAATATCAAGTTTCGACAGAATTTTTTCAGAGAGCTTTAAAAAAAAGATTTCTATACATTTACCCCAAGTGGGGTAAATGTATAATCGTGCTGGTGCAAGTGGGGTAAATGTATAATTTCACTCAAATTCGGCAGAGTCAGAAAAACTAAATTGTTTTTCGAAAAAAAAAGATTTCACAGATATTCTTTTGTGAAAAATGTTTGTGAACCGAAATTCTAGAGGACTAAACTACTTCTCTACTTGCTTTTCAATTTAATAAATGTATTATTGAAAAACAAAACGACATGCAGCAAAAAGGTCATTTTTTCTTAAAATGTTTTTTAAAAAGAATGACATATTCGAAATCAGCATTAAATTCTGAGTAAAATGATATTCTTTTTGCTATTGAAAAACGACTTTCATTTTTCATCAGGTCATTTGGAACCTGTGGGGGACCCCAGGATCACTGGAATTTTTTTTCTTTAGAATTTTAGTAAATCAAGCACCATTAGATGTAAAACTTGATGCTGATTTGAAGTATGATATATATTTCACCTCAAAGTTAGTTTCTACCAGTAACGCAGCGCAAACGCTGCTAACCCTCTACTGAAAGGATGAGTTGCATTGAAGATAGGATATTAGAAGTACTAGATGCGAGAAACGATTCGTTGACAGCACGCTAAGGAGCAGAATGAAACAACCCATTATTCTAAAAGATATTGAAATGTAGATTCCCCTATTCGGTAATCCCTGTGGAAAATGCATATTCTGAGCATGTCCAAAATATGCTTTATATCCTCATGATATCTAATATCATCAACATTCAGCGTACTCGTCTTGTCCAGCTGAATATTCTTATAGAATTATCTGTAGTCTGATCAATGTGTTAGTATCGCTTCCACGAGTTTGAGAATGTCTGAAATTTGAAACGAAGGAGTCGAAAATGACAAAAAGGCCTGTGTTAGCGACTGAAAAGAAAATGTGCTTGCAACACGATGAGTATTGAGATCTCTGGCTCCAAAAAAGTCATTTTTGTTACTTCTGTTTCATGAAAAAGTCTGTTAGCGCAGCTCCCTTTATGGTAAAAATATAGAACTCATATATAATCTCTAGCCTAATTAAAATAAGATGTAATCCATAAAGTGATCGGTCTCTCGTATATTATAGCTGCTTTGCAGGATAATTGATATTCAGAGTAACGACTTCTCTAAGTTTTGCATTTCAAAAAGAATCTTTAAATTCTTCTATAGATTCTCTATCTTTTTGTTTCCATTGTTGCTATTCTCTCATTCTTTTTTATTATTCTTATTTTTTTGTTAATTTAATATTCTTATTATCATAATTAGGGGTGCAACGGTGACGTTAACTGGCCTAATCGGTAACCGGTCTATCAGTAACCGGTGAACCGGTAACTAGGGTTGCACCGGTTCCGGTTTTAACCGATACCGGTTCCGGTTTTAGAACCGAAACCGATGGAACCGATTGGAACCGGAACCGGAACCGATAAGAACCGTTGGGAACCGAAACCGAAACCGGTAAGAACCGGTAAGAACCGGAACCGGAACCGATAAGAACCGATAAGAACCGGAACCGGAAGCGATAAGAACCGATAGGAACCGGAACCGGAACCGATAAGAACCGATAGGAACCGAAACCGGAACCGGCCAGAACCGGTAAAAAACCAAGTAGAACCGAAACCGGTTGACACTAGGGATGCAATGGTGACGATCATTCACCGGTATACCATCACAGTTTCATCGATCCAAACCGATAACCGTAGGTGCGGTTACAGCTCTAAGTACGGTAACTGTAGCTACGGTTATCGGTCCAAGCCGAATTTCACGAAGGAAAGAGTTTTTTAAGAAAATAACGATTTTTTATAAAGGTTGACGAGAAGGAATCGGGGTTGAAGACTCCAAATCTGGAGTCAGTTTTTCGATCTGAGCTTTCATTGGTTAGAAAATGGACCAATCAGAAACGAGCTTTTGTATTTTAAGGCTTTTCGATCTTTTGATAAAACTTTGTAATAGGTTCTCGATAGCCAGGAATTCGAATCTAAAGTCAGTTCTTCGATACGAGCTTTCATTGGTTATAAAGTGGACCAATCAGAAACGAGCTTTTGTATTTTAAGGCTTTTCGATCTTTTGATAAAACTTTGTAATAGGTTCTCGATATCCAGGAATCCGAATCTAAAGTCAGTTTTTCGATATGAGCTTTCATTGGTTATAAAGTGGATCAATCAGAAATTAGCTTTTTTATTTTAAGGCTTTTCGATCTTTTGGTAAAACTTTGTAATAGGTTCTCGATATCCAGGAATTCGAATCTAAAGTCACTTTTCCGATATGAGCTTTCATTGGTTATAAAATGGACTAATCAGAAACGAGCTTTTGTATTTTAAGGCTTTTCGATCTTTTGATAAAATTTTCCAATAGGTTATCGATATCCAGGAATCCGAATCTAAAGTCAGTTTTTCGACATCAGCTTTCAGTAGTCAGAAAATGAATCAATAAGAAACGAGCTTTTTGCCCTCGACTGAAG
>CAJNOP010004609.1:0-10188 GCA_905250075.1 Rotaria sp. Silwood1 | reverse complement strand
AAAACTATTTAGTTATTATCTCATTAAGAAACTTAATCTACTAAATAATTGAACAAAAATGAATGAATTTCAAAGAGAAAATAAAATCAATTGAAAACAAAAAAATATAATCATTTCATACTTTACAAAAATCATATATATATTCAAAATAGAATGAAATCAACATGAAAAATAGTTTGATCGTTAACATACTTAGGTCGATCCAAAAGTAGTGAGAGTGACCCTTTAATGCCTTATAGTAAGCTGAAGAAAAGTTTCTTTTCATATGAAACGATAGAGAAAAAAATGGTCTATTTTTCTATGCTATTTGATCATACTTTAGTTAATATTATGATAGGAAAGTTTACAAAAGATTTGTTTTGGTATTATGAGTTTTGGTTAGGACACAACATATAGTCATCGATATGGACTTACTTCTTAACTTTGTTTTTTCTTTGTTCTACTTCTGTCTTTCTCTTATGTCTTTCTTTCTTATCTTTTCTATGCTCATGCGTTGTTATGTATTAGGATAGACATTAGATGATGATCACAAATAAGAGATACAGAAGAATTTTCATCAAGTTTTTATTTCATTATAATTCTCAAAGTAATCCTTTTGATTATTCACACACAGTTTCATCCGTTCGATTTATTTATCAAATGTTTTTTTTTTTAATACTCTTTTTTATTCAAAGAGTACATGAAATCCATCAAAGCACGATGTAACGAGTCAGAATCATTTTGATCACCTATGTTTTGTTTGATCAAGTCAAATAACCAGAAGTCATGCACAAGATGTTAGATCTGGAGAATTTGGTGGATGTGGTACTATCGTGAACCCTTCTTATTATAGATAATCAGATACGACTCTATTTCTATGCGGTCTAGCATTGTCATTATGAATTTTCACAGTATGTGTTCCAGATGAAGGCCTTTGACTCTTGATTTCGTTGATGAGCGACTGCAAACAATTTTCTATGTAATATTGGTGGTCGGTAGTCTGCCTAGATTCGATACGATGGATAAGAACGGGACCTGTTGACTTTCAAAAAACAAATGCATAACGATGTTCTCAAAGTAAAACGACTACGTTGAACAATTGTTGATGGGAATCTTTCGTTGCTACTCAAGTAGCATTCGATGCTTTTCGACCAATTTGTTTATGATAAAACCAAGATTCATCCCCGTCACTACATCGCATAATCTCCATGTTTCTTGTTCGAATTTTGCTAAATTTTCTTTACATATTCGAACTCGTTCAGTCCGTTGTGAAGCAGTAAGGTGTTTGGGTACATACTGAGTAGTAAGTTTTTTTGAGTTTCAAATGATCCAAAATTATTCTGTGAATAGTCCCATAGCTTAGACCAGTATTTTCTTGCAGTTTCCTGATTGTCACATAAGGGTCATCATCATCAATAGCGTCGCAAATTTGTTCGATATTTTCATTAGTCGTCTCGATCACTGGTCTTCCTGGTCGCGCTTCATCTTCAATCTCTTCTCGACCTTCGCGAAACCATTAAGTCCATCTTGCAACAGTCGCATAGGACGGAGCTTCATCACCGAAGACTGTGGTTAATTCATTATGAATAATGGTCGGTGAAATACCAAGTGCGATACGCACTTTGATGTAGAAACAATAATTTTTCTTATCCATTTGTAAGAGAAATTAGCGGTTCGAAGACTAAGCCTGACTATATTTCTTCAACTTTGGCACGTCTTCAAGTCAAGTTCGATGTCGAGCAGAAACCAGAATTTGGAAGAGCTTGTTTATTCACACGTAAATAACTAACAAATCTAATTGTATAGAGTAATTGATTGAGAAGTGAAAGATAGAACAACTGAGAGATACAGTGACAAGAAGGAGTATATATGTCGTAGGCCAATCTAGGATTCAGGCCAATCTAAGATTCGCCTAGGCTAATCTCAGATCCACGAATGGGCTAGTCCAACTCTGGATTGGAGAAGAAATTTTCAATAAAACCTTTGTAACTGTTTTCATGAATGTTGCATTGGAATTCTTGTTAGTTAACTGTGTTGCTACAATGGCACTCTAGTTTTTGCAGTCACTAAGGAAGAAATTAAGTTCGGCCTTGAGCACCCATGGACAACCTTCCATCAAAGCTGTTCTTCTATAGAAACTTACTCATAACTTCATGAATCCTACTTTAATTTCTTCATTGTCGATTGGAAGACCTTACACACCATTGTGGCAATACAGTTCATCAACAAGAATTCCAATCCAACATATATGTAGACAATTATGAAGATTTTAGTGAAAACTTCTGCACTGATCCAGCATTGGACTAGTCCATTCGTGGATCCGAGAATAGCCTAGGCGAATCTTAGATTGGCCTGAATCCAAGATTGGCCTACGACATATATAATATCTGAAATGGAACATTCGAGAACATTGCGCAAGAATACCTTGATATGACCGAAAGAATGAGAGTATACAATAGAAAGTTCTAGAATGTCCATGTGACACTGGACAACGAATAATGACGTAGACAGACACGTGACCACTAAGTCACTGTATCACAAACTTTATTACAAACACGGTACTGGACAAAGTTTTTTTATAGACAGGAAAAAAGGTATATGTATTAATACACACAGAAAGATGCCTGAGAATAGAAAAGATAAGAAAGAAAGAAGTAGAACAAAGGAAAAAAATTAAGAAGCAAATCCATATCGATGACTATATGTAGTGTTGTAACCAAAACTCCCCTAGTGAAACTACTCATCAAGCGAGTACGACTTGCCAGTATGAGTACTCAAGTTACTCGTACGAGTACTTGAAGAATTTTATGTGTATGAATACTGTATGTGTATGAATATTAGTTTTTCTTTGCAGATTAACTCACACAAAAAAAGACAGGAGTACTCAGTGTAGTACTCATACGAGTTTTTCGCAGAATATTTAGTGAAATACTTATGCACTTGTATGCACAAAAATAAATTGAAATTATGTAATAAAGAAAAACAATGTAATTTTAAATGAAAAATAGAGAAGAACTGTTTTAATGAATACTATATTTTATCCTCTATTATTTTCTGATGATTAGTTTCTACGATTTCATTGGATGATGACTTGAAGAAAAAAAGAAAACGATTTTTCATTTTTAACTGTTAAATTTGCGAATAAGATTTAATATTGAATTAAACATACTAATCGAAATTCATTCTAGTCTCAATTTCTAAATTTAGATAAAATGTTCTGTATGAACATAAAGTTTTTCTGATTGATGATGAATCGTAATAGCAAAAAAAAACAAACGACTTTTGTTGCAAATCGATTGCGATTTTATATTATACATACATGAAGACAATGACTACATATGCATAATTTATTTTTTATTTTTTGTTTTTAAATTGTTAAATGATTGTAAATATAAACAATGTTTAAACACTTTTTTTTTGTTGTTGTTGTTGTGTATCAATCAATACTGAATTTTTATTTGTAATCACATATTTCAATTTTATTGAATAATCTATCATTTATTTTTCTCTAAGTTTATTTTTTGCTGCCATTTAATCAGTTTACTGTACTCTTACTTTATAAGATAGAGACAAAGAAATCTTCATCGTTCGTTATAGAAGAAAGTTAGATATTTCTTTATCTCTAGTATTTGTGTTAAAAACTAATGCCGATAATATAATACTTGTAATTCTCGTATTGATTGTTCTCTCATACAGGCCTCGCAGCGGTCCTTCTTTCCTTCTTTTTCAAGAGTGTCCTTCTTCGTCCTACTTTTCTCTGAAAATTCTTCTTTTCCTTCTTTTTTTGCTTTTCATACGAATATTCTTGCAAAAACATCGGAAAATATATTAACGATAGCTACTTAGAGTCTGACACTGATATGAGCTCTCAGACCTCCAAAAAATGTTTAATTCACTGCAAGCCCAATGAAAAGTCCGTCATCCTTAGGCTAAAGAACTCATGTGGTACTTCAATTTACGTGACACACACGTGCATGACTAGAGATACCTAAAATGATCCTTCTCTGGAATTTGGTCACTGCTGAAAATTGCGGGCATATATTCAGTGACGAAGCATTGTCAAAGCTGAGCTAGATTATAGCCATAGTCTTATAGCTCTCTGCGTGAATAGCCTTTCGTCGTTTATTAATTTTCAACCGATATTGTCACTCAACAGAACGAGAGAAACAGTTTTTATTGGTGCCGTTGGTGATGAAGAAAAGGAGAAGGGCAACTGATATTTTATAGTAGGCAATGATGGTGCTCGCGGACGAGAATGGAGGTGTATATGTAAGTCAATTTAAATTCAACTTAAAACTAACTTCGAACTTCCTAGGCAAATTAAGCTGGTCCATCAATTTCAGACATAGATTGAACCTCTCCGCTTTAACTACAGCTTCTCATATGATTTCGACTTTTTCGATCGAATTGGGATTTCAAGGGCGATTTTTAACTTTTCTTGTCGAAAAACTCAGAAGTCACAATTGAACTCCATACTGATCGAGAAACTTAAAAGTATTTTGAACAGAGTAGTTGTGCATCGATCAAGGAACTGGAAATTTATCCAGTTAACCCAACTCGATGGAGAACGTAAAAATTGCCCTGGAACATCATTCAGAAAGTGTAACCCGAAAAAGCCTATCTGTATTGAGGATGTAGTAAGGCATCTCAGTTATATAAAAAATATCGGATGACGGAAAATATCTTTTTACAAGTTGAAAGACGATTTTGAGTTTAATCCAGCTTTACACGAGCAAAGTTTGGTTAACTAGTCAACTTAAGGGTACCCCACCCCCCCCTCCCCCCTTTCCGGAGTTTCTTGAGAATGGTTCATCAAAAAAAGTTGAAATTTTCAGGGCAGATAGATCTTGATGAGTACAGCAAAAGTTGTCGTAGACTCAAAATTGCCTGATGCTATCTTCTATGAGATAATAGGGTCACAATGGCGAAAAATGGCCCTAGTTTTCGCCCCCGTTCCTCCAAGACGGTATTTTCGATTGAGCTGAAAATTTTTTACAGATACTAGACACTGTTTGGGGTAGGTAGTTTTTTGGTTTCTTTTTATCTTTTGTCGTTTCAATAAAAAAGTCAAATTATCGAGCCTACCCTAAAAAACGCTTGTTTTTATTATTAGAGCAAATTTTGTGAAAGTTGCCAAAAATCACGAGAGCAATATTTCTTGAAAAGAAAAAAATATTCACCCCAAATAGTGAGTAGAATATGTGAAAAAATTTTCAGCTGGATCCCTCTTACCATATCGGAGAAACGGGGGCGAAACAGTACTTTTCCTGCTAAAAATTTGATTTTGAGAAAAAACCAAAAAAATATAAAATTTTAGCTATTTTCACTATGTAAATTTAATTTCTCCTCGAATTTTTTAATCTTTAAAGGTAATTGTTGGATTCCAAAATATAGTCATTACATAGACACTACTTGAAACTATACAATGGCCACAAAAAAACAAAAAATGAAAAAAACAAAAATTTTGGGTGAGGAAAGGGGGGGGGGTACCCTTAACTTCGAAGCACCTTCAACTTCTCACTTCTAGGCAAGAATGGGATTAGGGATGCAACAAACCCAGAGCCTTGGGATTTGAATTTAGATTTGGATTTGGGCTTGGATTTGGAAACATATGTTTTGATTAAGTTTGGATGTGCATTTGGTTTGAATTCGAAGACTTAAGTTTGGCTATGGCTTGAATTTAAGTGCGGAGGTTTGCACGAGGGTTTGGATTTGTGGGGTTTCGCTTTGGATTGGATTTGGGTTTGAGGGTTTAGGTTTGAATTGAGTATGGATTTGGTCTCAGATTTGCCAAATCTAAAACATAAGGTGTCGACAAGCACGATAGACTTGCTAGGAATGTGCCACAATGGAAAAAATCTTTTAGGATTTGGGGCGCAAATCCTTTGAATGTAGACCTGGGTTTGGTGCCAAATCCTAAAAGATTTTTTTCATTATGGCACATTTCTAGCAAGTCTATCGTGCTTGTCGACACCTTATGTTTCAGATTTGGCAAATTTGAGACCAAATCCGGACTCAATTCAAACCTAAACCCTCAAACCCAAATCCAATCTCGTGCAAACCTCCGCACTTAAATTCAAGCCATAGCCAAACTTAAGCCTCCAAATTCAAACCAAGTACACATCCAGACTTAATCAAAACATATGCTTCTAAATCCAAGTACAAATCCAAATGCCAAAGCCTTGGTCCCAAATTCAAATCGAACGCGGGATTTGTTGCATTCATAAATGGGATATTTAAGGCCCCCCCCCCCCACCCTAAAATTTAGTTGAGCTTTTTGTCATACAATATTGTTGAAATTTTCACAGAAGATGTATCCGAGGCTGGGCATCTCACAGTTAAAATTTCAGCCCTGAATATTGGAGTCCATCTCGAAATTCAGGGTCAAAACATGTGTTTCGTGCGTCCCAAATTTCTCTGCCATTTCAAAGGCTAGAGAGCTCGGGTTGGTTTTAAAATGTAACCAAGATCCGGCGCTACAATTTAACAGAGCCCGATTTTCTAGTAGTTGATTTTTATATAAATTTATCTGAGAAAACCAGTCAACACTAGGGTGTGTATTATAAAACAGATGACTGTTATTTGACATGAAAAATAAAATTAAAAAATCCGACTCTGTTAAGTTGTAGAGCTGATCATGCTCTTCATTTTGAGACCAAGCCCAGCTCTCTAGCCTGTAATATGGTGGGGAAAATTTGGGACGCACGGAAAAATTTAACAAAAAAAAAATTTTGAGAAAAACGCAAAAGAAGTTTTGGAAGTGTAATTTTGAGGCTTTTTCACGATGAAATGGCATAGAAAGAATTTTTGAGTGAGTGTATGGTAGATTATTGCTGGGAACGCAGCGAATGGACGCATACAAAGTCATGTGGCGAATTTTTTGGTCTAAACAGAGAAGCTGAAAAGACTCCAAAAACTAAAGATTTTCGAAAAAAATGTTTTTTTTTAGGGTATAAGATTTCAGAAAAAATTATGTAATACCCTTAAAATTCGTCATAAAACGGATAAACTATAGTGCATTCGATAGCGGACGTTCTCCTCTATCTAACGCAATATAAATCACAAAATCGAAAAATTTGACGAAAATTGACTTTTTAGGGTGGGGGGGCCTTAAGGCGACTCTTTGTCTCGATATGTGCAAAAGTGGGAGATATAAGTAGCCAGTGTGCATTGCGTTTTATATTTTTCAAAGACAGAGCGAAGATGCTGCTACATATCTCTGACACGCTATTAATGGATAGGTTTGATCATACGCGAATTTTCATGATCGATAGATGACATAACAATGTATGTGGGTGAGAGCTTTGTGTGACCTGTAAAACTACCGAGAGAGTCTTTAAGGGCACCTGCCCCCCTTTCCTAGTCCCAAAATCTAGAGTTTTTCGATTTCGAATTTTTCATCGCTAATAGAGCATTGAAGTCTCCTATGTCCAATGATATATAAATGAGAGGTTTTCATTCATATTCACAATGACAATAAAGCCCGATTTTGAAGATCTCCCAGCGAAAAAAGCCATGCTGGAACCATTGCATTGTATACCAAATTCTATTTCCAACAAAAATTGTTTCATGTTTAGAGCCTACTTTGGAGGTCTAGGATGTACCAGTCAAAGTACTCACCTAGGTAAATATTTAATAACGTTAGCTGTAAAAATAAAATTTCAATATACTTTTGCAGAAAACGACAGTCCACAATTTTTCGCGGTTTTCTGAAAATCTACTTCGCCACAATAAAAGTGAAGAATCTTCCCCATTTCGCCATTATACTACGTTCGATAGAGCTGAAATTTTTTTCAAAAATGCTAGACACTGGCAAAAATGAGTGTTTTTATTCGGTTCCAGAATATTGCTCTGCTGGCTTTTGGTTGATTTTATAAAATTTGTGATCATTGGAAAACAAGTGCTTGTTAGCGTGGATCTCGTATTTTGACTTTTTTATTTGAAGGAAACCAAAAAAAAATATTCACTCCAAACAACAGTGTCTAGTACCTGTAAAAACTGTTCAACTCGATCATACGTAGTATCTCGAATAAACGGGGCGAAAAGTGGAGTCATTTTTAGCCCTTGTGACCCCTATATCTCATGGAATGGAGGATTGTGCGAAGTCGAGTCTAGCACAATTTTTATTCTACTTTCCAAAATTCATCTGTCCTGAAAGCCTTACAATTTTTCATTGAGCAACTCTTGACAAACTCCGGAAGGGGGTGACCATAACAGATGGGGAGGACAACAACACACACACATATAGCGTGACCAGAAAACAAATGTTCGTGTTTGAAATTAGTTCTCTCTTCGTATTCTCTATTAAATCAACGGAAAGGTCTTGCAACGTGACCAAATAATAGAGCGAAAATTATTTTACTCGTCTTAGCTCAGTCCTATCGTTTACTCTTGGACTACTCATAGAATTTTTTCGTTGCAGTAAACAACTCCTGAAAAATTCCTTCTTTTCCTCATTTTCCTTCTTTTGTTCGGATTTTTTTTTTGGAAAATTCCTTCTCAAAATACTTCTTTTTGGTCCCCCCCCCCCCCCCCCGCTGCGACCCCTGCTCATATTTTCAATATGTAGCATTGTATTTTGTATTATCAATTTTATATACAAAACAAAAAAAAAAATAGACGTACTGCAACGTTAATGAACAGAATGTAGGCCTATGAGTATTTTACATAAACGACTAGAGTATTCAAAAACTATATAGGAGTACTCGTGAAACACTCATTATTTTAAGGCAAGTACTTGATGGTCGTACTCAGATTCTAGCGCGAGTACTCAATAGTCGTACTCAGATATTCAAATTCTAGCACAAGTACCACTGGTGCAGTGGCGTAGCCAGCCTTGGGCAATTGGGCAATTTTCCAATAGCTGAAAAGTTATTGCCCAATGATATTTTAGAAACGATAGCAATTGCCCAAGACTAAAATCTTGATGTATGTGTGTTCAAAGACTTCGATGATGTTACTTTAATAAATCGCTTCCAAAACTTGGCAAATCGGGACTTTTTAAGTCACAAATTAGAACAAGTCAGTTAAATTTCGTCTCAAATCAGAGAAGAAATTTAAGTCAGTCAAGTCAGGTAAAAGTCTCCAAAAATTCTTTCGAAGTCAGTCAAACAAACCAAAAATGGCTTAACTTGCTTTTGACTTGATTTTCCCAGCTCTGCCGCTTCCTGTAGTAATTCAATCAAGTGATCGAGAAAACGACAATTCCTCATTAATAAGCATTGATTTTCGTAATAGATAAGACTTTCAAAAAAAATCAAGCCCCACAGACTTTCATTTGCCCCAAATGGCCCAATCCTAAAAAAATTTACGAGGAAATGGCCCAAGATCCAGAAATTGCTAGCTACGCCACTTAAGAATATATTTGTGAGACATTCGAGAAACCGAGTATGCTCTCCTCTAACTTGAAACTGACAATTCGTCTTTAAGAAGCATCGGCTTTTCTGACAGAAACGAACACTAAAAAAAAAATGTTGCCCAATAGATTCTAAATTGCCCAATATTGCTCAATCTTTAAAAAAACTTATCAGGAAGTTGCCCAAGACACAAAAATTCCTGGCTACGCCACTGCACTGGTGAGTACTCAAAAGCCTTGAGTACTCATGAGTTTTCGCGGCATTTTCTAGCGTTAATACTTTTTGAGTACTCTCTTGACGAGTACCTTCACTAGGGTTATAATACCAAAACAAATCTTCTGAAAAGTTTCCTATCATAATACAGAGATGTCATAATATCCGAAGACTGGGTATCGAGAAGATACGAGTCACCATATCCATCAGAGTGGATATCCAGGAAAAAATGGATACCCTATCCCTAAACAGTGAGGATTTTGAGTGAATTTGGTGTAACGAGATGGATATCCAAATGGATACCCTATTTTATAAAGTTGAGGATTTTGAGTGAATTTGGTGTAACCAGGTGGATACCCAAATGGATACTCTATCTTATGAAGTTGAGGATTTTGAGTGAATTTGGTGTAACGAGATGGATACCCAAATGGATACCCTATTCTTAAAAAGTGAGGATTTTGAGTGAATTTGGTGTAACGAGATGGATACCCAAAAATTTGGATACCCTATCTTATAAAGTCAGAGATGTCATAATATCCGAAGGCTGGGTATCGAGAAGGTGCTAGTCACGATATCCATCAGAGTAGATACCCAAAAAAATGGATACCCTATCTCTCAGAGGTGAGGAATTTGAGTGGAT
>CAJNOP010004608.1:0-10192 GCA_905250075.1 Rotaria sp. Silwood1 | reverse complement strand
TCATCACAGATAAAAAATGGTTCCAAAGGTTTAGAAGAGTTCTATCTCGCACCAGTTTTTTTTATAAAGAAATTCTTTCACAAAGATGATTCTAATGCAAGTCGCGTGAATCTTTTTTCGTTAGCTCGATTACTGGCGATATCTGAAATAGTTTCCTATTGGATCACTGATTTCTCCAATACCCATGTGTTTACCAACCACTGTTATTATATTTTTGTTTGTCTTTTTAAAATACTGAATTTCGAACTGAATCGTGTGTTGCGCTAGTCTTGTATATCTATGATTCTCCTCAGTGCTTTAATCAACAGAATTTATGCTTGGTTTTTTCTATTCACAAACTTTTACTCTTGTGTCCTGTGTCGTTATGCTTATTTTATTTTTGCTTGTTTCAGATAACCACAAAATTATTTTTTGCATTCATAAGTTATTTTGTACTTAGTTATAATAAAACAATGAATTTATGTGATATGAATTGTGATGATGTATTAAAGCGGTTATCAACATTTGTGTCGAATTCGGATATAATTAGAAAATTCAAAGGTAACTAAAAATGTGTGCTCTTTATTTTTGTCCCCTCTGTCAAAACCATTAACCTTTTACTTCATTTGTAACTCTTTATAAACATGTTCGTTCGATTCATCGAAATGATATACCTTTCAATGTTCGTTGTACACTAAATTCTGCTTGTGGCTCGATTTATACTACTTTTGAGAGCTACCGTAGCCATTTGAATCGATATCATCACGATTTGTTGAATGAATATAATATACCAAGTTGTTATACTGTGAATGGAAATCAACAATCACCATCATTATTATTATCAAATGCAAATATTTTTCAAGATGAAGAAGATAAATGTATTGATGCGCAAGATAATGCAGATGAAGATGAATTGGAGACGTTGGAACGCACAAGATCAAGTGAAAATGATATAGATTGGCCATTATTCACAGGTTGAATTAATGAAGAAGATGATAAAGAACAATATACAATTAACACATTTGAAAAATATTATACTCGTTTTCTACTTTATTTACGTGAAGGTCATTTATTGCCACAAAACATCATTAAATCAATCACATCTTACTTTACAACAATGCTAGATACGTTATTTAAAATCATTCAACATCAATCAACACAATCATCAAGAGGTCTACTAATCCCATTAGAAGATATAGAGAAGTTGATATTACAAATAATAACTTCCATATCTAATATCACCAAAAGTGATTACCAATTTTCGAAACGCTGTGAAGAGTATTTTGGGTATGTAGAACCATTGCAAATTAAATTAAACGATCAAGATGATTGTGGTTATTATATTCCTATTCAGCAAAGCATTAAACGTTTATTGAGTAAACCAGATGTGATTACTTATTTGGTCAACAATTTAAATGATAATATAACACAGACAAAGAACGATCCTGACTTAATGTTGATATATCGTGATGGTACTGTGGCAAAAGATAATCCTTCATTAAAGCTTCATCCTAATTCATTTTTAATTCAACTTTATTCAGATGGGATTGGAGTAACAAATCCAATTGGTCCTAAAAAGGATGAACATAAACTCACATTATATTATTTCGTTTTAGAAGATTTACCAGATGTTGTAAGATCTATGTTACAATCAATTGGCCTTGTTGGAATATGTCCTACAAAATATGTATCATTACAAACAAATCGTATAAAATATTTTGAACCAATTGTAAAAGATTTAAATTATTTACAAACAACAGGTTTTACTGTTCAAACGTTCGATGGTCAACTGCACTTTGCATTTAGTTTATTGGCAGCCGATAATCTTGCATCACATGAGATTGGTGATTTTCAACGGAATTTCAATTCTGGTCAATTTTGTCATTTATGTCATATATCGTATCAATTTAGATTGACTCTATTAACAGATATTTCATTTTTACCTCGTATAGTAATTACACACAACACATATGTTCAACAAGCTACAAATTCATTCAATAGAAGAACTATTACCAGTGTTGTGGGTGAAAGTGCTTTGTCCAATTCAATTGGTTTTCATTCTATCAAGTCACTGCCTAACGATATCATGCATGACTTTGCTGAGGGTCAGAATTGAGATTGTTGTATTTGTGTCATCGCTATAATTTATTTCCTATTTACACATAATTTAGGTGTTTGCCCACTCGTAGTACTAGCTATGCTGAAAGAAGCATTAACAAAACGACTTTTGACATATGATTAAATAGAACAAAAGATGAATACATTTAATTATGGAACGTACGATCAGAATAATAAACCACCTGTAATTCGTGCTAAGCATATTAGAAAGAATCGTATAGTTGGTTCAGCAAGTCAAAAATTGTGTTTATTTAAATTAATGCCAATTATATTTTATGATATTATCGATAAACTAACAAATACATTAGATATTTTTATGTGTTTACGTGAAATAGTTAGTTATTCTTACTCCACAAGATTCAGAAAATCCTGGTTACCTTATTTTCAATCCTTAACTATACGTTTTCAATCATTAATGGTATATCATTTGCCCGATGTCATCATACCGAAAATCCATTTTGTTACCGAATATCCAAGAACAATTGATGCAAATAGACCAGCAACTCATTTTTGGTTTATGAGATTTGAGGCGAAACATTTGTACTTCAAACAATTAGCAATCAGATCGTTTAATTTAAAAAACCCAGCATTTACTCTTGTCAAGCGACATCAACTTCGACAATGTCATATGTTATCCAATAAGAATTATTACAATATATTTACCAATGCAACATCATTAAAAATCGTAAAGTACTCTTTATTGTCCATAAAACTTCAACGTTTATTAAAAGAGAATGATATTAACCAAACAGTATTTGATGAATGTAAAACAATTTATTATAAAAATGCTCTGATAATGACACAATCAGTATTCGTAGAGAAGTTACTCTATGTAGAAGAAGAACCATGTTTTGTTTATATCTTGCAACTCTTGAAAATACAAAACTCGTGGAAAGCAGTTGTTGAACATTTACAAGTAGTAGGATTCAACGAAAAACTTTGGTCGTTATGAGGTCGAGTTTTGTGGAACATTAAATTTATTGGACTTTTGATCTGCTTTTAGATATTTTACCTCATGGGCTTGATATTTATAATGTCCGAGGTTCTTCGTATAATTATGTTTTATCTCGTTTGATTATTTAACATAATTGAATGGATATTTTGTTTTATCCGCTTTTTTATATCTACTTCATTTGTTTCTTTTTTTTCTATAAACTACTCAGAACTTTCATCATACCTTGTCGATATGCCTCTCTATATTATTTTACTGATATTTTCCTGTGATTTTTGTTTAGAAGAAGAAATTGGTGGAGTTATGTTAGCAAGATTACCATTTGATGAATTACGTGCATTATTTCCAAAATTAAAAGATCGAGTATTATTCACTGAAAAACGTGATATATTGATAAAAGAAAATAATAATACTACAAATGAACAATTAGATGGAAAAAATATTTTAAATGAATGTACTGAGAAAACGTTTGATATATATATATAGTGCATCGCAAATAATAGCTTCAACACAAGATTTACTCGATGATATACCCTTATTTTGTAATGACATGAATAATGAAACATCTGGAACAACGTCAAATATTGATTGTCAATTAAATGAAGATGAAAATGGCAATTTGGAAGAGTCACAACAGAATTTATCATCAGATTTTGCATTTGTATCATTACAAGAAGAAATTCAAGTGATAGTTGATGAAAACGACCTAATGAAACTACGTGAACATACAAATCATCGACGAATACTCCTTAACTTCGTGTTTAAAATTGTTGTTAATACTTACAATTTATTGTATAGGATAATACATATACATCTTGTAGATATAAAACCTTTTTTTGTTTATTTTCTTCATATGTATCCTAAAGCAAGTGATTATTTTTTAATTACACAAACTTTACTTAAAACATTAAAAATTTCAACAACAGATGCAAATGCAACTGTAAGAAAATAATTATTCTTATCGATTTCTCTCTCGAACAGATTATTTATAGAATGAATGGCGTGAAGCGATTAAACAAAAATTAAAAAATGAACGTCGTCTTTTACAAAAAATATCTCCAGTAGTTCAACGAAAAAAAGAAAAATTTGGAAAAGGTTGTGGATGTTATGCAAAAAAAAGTCAAGTTTTATCTGCTGAGCGACAGCATGAAAAAATGGTGGGTCAAGTTTTATTTCTAAAGTCTAAAAATAAAATGCCAATGTTTATTGTTATAGATTTATGTCAGTAGTATTATGGATGAATGTGATATTGAACAATTAGTTACAACAATGAAAGAGAGTATTCAAAATGGAACAATACATAACGACGTATTGAATACTTTATGGAAAAAAACATTCGGTTATCGTCGATTATTCATTAGTTCGCACACAACAAATGAAATACTAGAAAAATTTCCCGGTTACTCATATCCATGTCTAGTAAGTGTGTTTTTGAAATTGGTTTTTTTCTCATAGTTTTGGTCCTCTTTGATTTATAACTGATGATTTTTTTTCTTTATTTTAGATTTTTGAAGAAATCAAAATGATTGACAATGTTGATATTGAAAAAATGTGAATAAAATATTACCACGTTTATTTGATAAATTACCGAATAATGAATTATTTATTATGGGTGAGTAAAATGTAGATATTGAAAAAATTAACGAAGTGGCCGTCCTATCAATTACATCGATAAGACATTTTCATATCTTAAAATTAATTGTTTCGGGAAAATCTCGATCACTTACTTTTTGTCTCCCATCTTTATTTTTCTATTTAATGAGTCCGATGTTCTTTATTTTTGAAGAATCAAAATAATGATACCAGAGCTACAAGATGAGAAAAAAGAAAACAAAAACTTATTATTTATTTAAAGTTTTCATTCTTTTTTTCAAATATTCAGTTCGACATTCTTGAAAAAAGTGTAATCTAAAAATGTAATGACGTGTTGCTTGACGTGAGTCGATCCATTCTATACACCCAAATACAAATTTACATTTTATTGTGCATTCAATTTTTCATATTGTTTGCAGAATAT
This sequence comes from Rotaria sp. Silwood1, assembly GCA_905250075.1. Taxonomy (NCBI): domain Eukaryota; kingdom Metazoa; phylum Rotifera; class Eurotatoria; order Philodinida; family Philodinidae; genus Rotaria; species Rotaria sp. Silwood1. The sequence continues at coordinate 5,126 of CAJNOP010004608.1, read as the reverse complement.
ATTTTATTTATAACTCACATTTCTTCATTTTATGTAGATTTGTTGCCAATTCGCATTATAAAACTGCTATGTAAACAATTTAAACAACCCATTAGTCACATTTTAGTTGAAAATGTAAGATTCAGTTTCTAAATTAAACTATTGATTTGTTTTGCAAACAGCATTATTCATTTTTTACTTACATATTTCGTTTAGGAGCCGATCGTCCCAACACCTTGTATTAAAGTATCGAATGAAAAATTTCAATTGTATCTTGATTGGCAAGTTGTTGCAAAAACGACAAGTTCAACAACAGCATTATCATTATTATTGTCAATATACAATGTATTTGAAGTTAAATTTGCCAAAAACAATCACACTTCTCATTTATTATATGGTGTTTTTTTTCAAAATGAAAATGAACTTGGAAAAAATTTACGAATTCTTCTACATTCATGGCATTTTACATTTGCAGCTCGAGCACAAAAAATCTCAAACACAAACAACAAACTCTATTGACTATGTTTGTACACAAACAGCACAACAGTTACAGGTTCATTCTACAGCAACAACAACAGAAAGTGCTTATTCATTCGCAACATTAAATACAGGAGAAAATGAATCACCACAATCACCACAATCAATTCCATTAATAATACCTGATCAAGAACAACAACCACATAATAATTCATTACTACAGATCCATGAATCCGAACAAAATACTGTTGGTATTGAAATAGCATCATCAACAGCTGTACATTCAAGAATCGTATAAAGAGCAGATACAAAAATCAAATTTAGTAACTCTTCGAATATTCAGCATAAAGTATTAAAAGATGCAACCAATAGTAAAGCATTAACTGCAGCAACTAAAGGTGGAAAAAGAAAACTTCTATCATCACCAAAACAAAGAAAACTATCTTCACGTTTAGCAATTAAAAGAAGTCGACAGAACGTCTCTTCTTTTAAAGATTGATTCAGAAAACTTTTTTGTCTAAAAATTGTCTTTCTTTATCTTATTCTTATTCTTATTAACTTTTACCACATACTTCAAACGTGACTCTATCGATTGTCAATATGCTGATATATTCATTTCTTTTTTAAATTTGATGCATCTTCAGTAAACTCATAAAAAACTGCAATAGATATTCAAATGAACTTATGTGTGATTGATTGTAACGTGATTCTCGTTTTTATACTTTATTTTATATTTTTGTCACTAGAAAAACATAGAATAAAAACAAAACATACAACAAGTTCCATGCGTTCATTCCGTCAGGAGCACTGAAAGATCACTGTCTTCATTACAAAACTGTACAAAAACAACCACATTTCCGACACTTACTAAAAAAAATATATCTAAGATTAAATCAGTCCCTGAGTTAGTGATATCTCTAAAATGCATTCATTTTTATCCATTCAGGTTTACCACGATTAACAATTGAAGGGTCACTGTTTTTTTTTAATAGTAATCAATTCTTCTTTCTAACTAGGCTTATAACAAAAAAATTATTCATAGGTAAATTTTTTTTGCAAGAATAATTTTCTTTTTCTTGTAGGTTCATGAGAAACAACAATTGAAAACAAAGGTACCATTTAAAACATAAATTTTTCTTTCTATTTAGGTTGATTACAGATAATAAATGAGAGGTAAATTTCAGTTCAAATACTAAACAATATTTTATTTCGGTTGATGACAATCAACAATTCGATGGCACGTTTTTCTTTAATTAATAAACATTTTTTCTTCTTCTTTAGGTTTATGACAAATAACAATTGAAAACTAAGTATCTATTTAAATAATGAATTTTTCTTTCAATTTAGATCTTTGACAAATAACAATCGGTAGGTAAATTTCTCTTGCAATAATGTTTTCTTTTTCTTTAGTTTCATGACCAATAAAAATTGAAGTTTCTATTTAAACGATAAGTTGTTCCGTCTATTTAGGTTTACGACAAAAAAAGATTCAAAAGTAACTTCTTATTTAAATAATAAAATTATCTTTCTATTTAGGTTGATTACAGATAATAATGGAAAGGTAAACTTCAGTTAAAATAGTAAAAAATTTTTTATTTTGGTTAATGAGAACCAACAATTCAATGGTAAGTTTTTCTTTAAATAATAAATGATTTTATTTCTTTTTTAGATTCATGAGAAATAACGATTCAAAAGAAAGTTTCTAATAAAAACATGAATTTGGCTTTCCATTTAGGTTCATGACAAATAATAATCGGTAGGTAAATTTCTATTTAAAAAACAATAAGCTATTTTTTTCTATTAAGATAGACGGCAAGTAACAAATCAATGGTCGGTACTCTGTTATGAATGAAATAAGTGTTGATCTCAGTAGAATCCTGTGAATGGTAAACAACAGCTCTCTTGGAGGCAGAAGAGAATATGTGGGGTTGGTGAACCTGCTGGAAGTGTGGATGAGTACAATGATAAGCAAGGTCGTTAAGATTGTTTTTTAGCTATCGCAGTTCTCAATCTCGTTGATAAGGGATCGGGTGGATTATTGATTTTAGCGAGGTTTCAACAAAAAACCATGTAAGCATGAAGAGATTCAGGGTAAGGTGGTTAAATGGACCATTTTTTGTACGGCTTGAACTGGTTTTTCACGCAGGAAGAAAAGATATCAGATAGAACCAGATTTTGCTCGAACCTTTAAAGGTTCTTAAAATGGTACCCAAATCTAGAATCTTTTAAGGTTCAGTATCATAGCTTTTTTTTTACAGAGTACCCACGCCCACACACCCACCCATCGACTGTAACTTAATCAATAGAATATAATCAGATTTTTTTGTTGATCAATTTTTAGCACTTTCAATTTTCTTTTACCACGTTTTCTCCGGAACTTTTTATTCTTTTCTTTATTCTTCACTATTTATACATCACCAATACACACCAAAGAAAGAAAGAACAGACAAAAAAAAATACAACGAGAGATAATAAATATTCTTGCCTACTTTGGACTAGACTACGTAACAATGAAGATAATATTAGACATCTTCAAAGCATTCAAAGTTAGAATAAGAGAAAAGATTGAAAAGTTTATTGAATTGTCAAGGACGAGGGATAGAAGAGAAGAAAAAAAAAGATTAGCTTAATTGTATGAAAATGGATAACATAGAGTAAAATAAATAACACATACACGCAACAAATAAAGAAGTATAAAATACAATAAATAATGATAAACGTTGATAGAGTGTTCTCTAACAGTAGATAAAATTTTGCTAAAGATAATCGAATAACTAGGTTAAAATATTCAACCATGGTAAAGTTTCGTTTGACGAAGAGATTTTATCTCTTGTTCTTTTTAACATTCCTTTGTCATGATTGTATTACTACAAAATATACTGTGTGTTGTTCAATTAAAAAAATACATCAATTTATATACAGAAAAAAATTTATCCGATTCTCTGCTTATTTTCAAAGATAAAAGACATGGCCATAACAGATATTATTCTTTTTTTCTCGATTTTTTTCTTCGTGCTTTTTCGTTATTCTAAATAGTTAAGTGAACAAACGGAGGCATATTATATGATAACGATGTTATTACTAATACAGAAAAATACAAGAAGAAAAAGAACGAAAATACGAGAGAGAGAGAGAGAGAGAGGAGAAGAGAATATTAGAGTAATGGAAAATAATAAAACGACAGTGCGTCGAGTCAGCTTTGTATAGATATTCTTCATATATTTCGTATAGGAAAGAAGAAAGGTAAAGAAACGTAAAAAAAAATTATTCAAGCGTATCGATTAATATTTTTATGTTGCTATATTTATTTATTACATCACTGTCATGCTTTCAGCTTAAATATATACGTATATAGCGCAAAGACGATCGTTTATTCGTATTATAGAAGAAAACTAATGACAGAAAAAAAACTTATACGACGTTCAAGGAATTCCATTCGAAGAGATATTTCAACATATAATGACATACATCAAAATATCGATACAAGAAAAGATCAATATTCGACATTAGTAACGAATTATTATAGTTTAACAACGGATATTTATGAATTAGCTTGGGGTAATAGTTTTCATTGTGCTAATCGATTTCATGGTGAAACATTTGCAGAATCAATTCAACGACATGAATCTTATTTAGCATTACGAATGCAACTTAAACCAGAAGATAAAGTGCTTGACATTGGTTGTGGAGTTGGAGGGCCTTTAAGACGTATTGCCCACTTAAGTGGAGCACATATCACCGGTATAACAATTAGTCCATATCAAGTTCAACGAGCTAGAACAATTGGTAAGAATTGATTATATTTAATTTTTGAAACAAATCTTGAATATAAAATGAAACTTTATTTCAGGTGTACCGGCCAATTGTGAATTTATTCAGGGTGATTTCATGAACTTACCATTTGAAGATAATAGTTTTGATCATGTTTATGCTATAGAATCTATATGCCATGCACCAGAAAAAGTATATTATTATTATTTTTTCTTTAAAAAAACTGCTTTTTTTTTCTACAATGATTTAGTCTAAATGTTTTTCTGAAGTCTTTCGTGTACTCAAACCAGGTGGTTCATTTGTTGGTTATGATGCTTGTTTAACGGATAAATATGATAATCAAAATCCTGAACATGTGGAAACAATACGTACAATGGAGGAAAATTTTGCTTTACCTGAACTAAAATTAACCAGTGATTTTGTTTCGAATCTTGAATCAGTTGGTTTTATTGTTGAAGAAAATCGAATAATACCCTACGGTGATATACCTGATTATAAGCCATTAGATGGTGGCGATTCATTTTTCTCATTCAATCTTCATCGTACAGGTCCTCTTGCTCGACGATTAGGACATTGTATGATTTGGCTTGCAGAAACAATTCGAATAGCTCCTAAAGGCAGTAAAGCAATGAGCAATATGTGGCAAAAATCAGTTAAAAGTTTCTTACATGCTCGTAAACTTGATATATTTACATCTCTATTCTTTTTTCATGCTCGAAAACCTCAATTATAAAAAAAGAGCTTATCAACGTGATCCTTTTTAATCTAAAAATTTTAACTCACATTTCTTCTTCAACTTAAATATACTAACACAAGATATGCACAGTGCGAAATCTTTCAGAGATGAAACTTACTTTCTCAAGATGATCGGACGCAGAGAAGGGTGGGTGTGGGTGTGG
>CAJNOP010004606.1:0-10197 GCA_905250075.1 Rotaria sp. Silwood1 | reverse complement strand
TGATCAGCGCAGAAAGCTGTACAAACTCTGAAAGTTTCGTTGGATTTTGACGAGGTCGCCGGATTGACCTGGCGACTTCCCATGGAGATACCCATATATACTCCATTCACTTCCAATTTTCTTGAACTCAGTTTGAACAAAACAAGCAATATGGTATGTTTCGCCTTTTTGTCTCTTGTGTTTCTCTTGTTAACACTACTGCCAGTTCACGGTCTAGCAATCATTAACGACACTCAGTCCTTCAATGCCACCACCTTTTCACTGAATGTTGTTAAAGAAAACGAAGAACTATCAACTTTCGTTATTCCTAATCAACGTCGTTTGGCAGACGGTACGGTTAATACAAATATTTTCACACTATTCAATTACAACGGCAGTCAAATCTATATATACAGCTCATTTGCCAATGAAAATGAGAATAAATTCAATCCACATCGATGGATATTCTACTATGTTCCACTTATGGCACCGATGCAAACTTCGAAAAATGATATCTGGGCATGGTCAATGAAAAATGAAGTTCGTGTTAGATTGATGTTAGGTGATAGCGAAGTAGAACATATGGCACGTGAAGCAATTGCAAAAAAATTTGATATGAAATCAGCTGAATACTCAAAATATTGGGATATTGCGCCTTTAATGATTGATTCTTTGACTGCCTACGTTGTAACAGGTAGCAATTTGCCTGTAGCAGGCGTTCAACCGTACCATTCTGTTAATCCAAATGCATTAGTTATGATTTTACGATTTTCATGTTCAACAGATAATAGTTCACAGCATGTTGCTAAGATGATTAGCAGCGGTGAATATGAAATTGAAATTGCATTTTATTTTGATGGATTCAAACATACGTCAACATCACTAGTATCAATCACAGCTGAGCAATTGAAAAGTATATCTAGTAAGACAACTGCTGACGGTGGTAATACAGATGCAAAGTATATTCATCGTAATCAGGCGTCCAAATTTGTCGGGCAATATATAACGAACGTGAAGAAGATGATTTATTCCGAAAGTTCAGACGTCGATACACAATCGTTAGCAAAAGGACTTGAAGATCAGTTTATCTCATTGTTACAACAAGGTAAGCGGCTGATGAGATCAAACGAGCTAGTGTAGCTTCATTTGTTAGTTGTTAGTTGCTAAGACGTGCTGTCTCTATTTACAAAAAGATTGTAATTCTTCGAAACTCACGTACTTTCTCTTTTTTTTTAGGAATGGAAAGTGCTCAACGAGTTGTAATTGATGCCGGTCATTTCAATGAGACATGGTCGTCAGCAGATTTACGCCCTGATCGAATTACGTCTGAACTCAGTAAAGTATTTACGAAAAATGCTTCCGATACGGAACAACATATGGCATCTGATAAATATCTTAGCGTCGATAAAGAATATTTGAAAGAATTATCTAGCAGCAGTTCAAAAGAAGGTGGTGCTAGTGTGTCCTTTCTCGGTATTTCGGTTGGTGGTAACGGTGGTTCATCCTCTTCCTCAAAAAATTCATTTTACGATAAACTTGCACAGACAGATCATCAAAAATATTCTAAAGATGATGTTGTTAAGCTGCTCAACGAACAACAGGTTGATTTCAGTTGGGAAGGTGAAAAATTGATACCAAAATCATTTCAAGTTTATAAAATGAGCGATCTAACAGATAGTTTACAAGTCGCTCTGGTCGCTAAACAAATTACCATTGATAAGAATCAAAATGCGATTATACGACACATTAGCACGATGAACAGCCCAACAGCTACCGGAGATTCGCGACCTGTGAGTATTTTCCTCACTGGTGAAATAAAATTATATAGTGGCCGCACACATCCGCCAGCTCCATGGCTCTTTTGCAATGGATCAGCTGTTTCACGGGTTGCTTATCAACGTCTTTTTGCGACGATTGGCACAACGTACGGATCGGGTGACGGCATTACCACCTTCAATATACCAGACTTTCAAGGTAGAGTACCGGTAGGAGTCGATTCACTGGGATTGCGTATGCCGGTGGCTGGTGGTTTGGGTTTAACAGGGGGGAACGAGACACATTCAATCACAGTAAATCAATTGCCTTCACATTCACATAATCTTGGCACCATTTCGATGTCATCAAATGGCAGTCATTATCATTCAATCACTGATCCAGGACATAATCATGGCGGTAGAACGGGAGATGGAGGTTTTCTAAATGGAAACGGTAAATGGCACGCAGGCCCGGATGGTTGGAGAATAACTCAAGGAACCCATTCGCATTCGATTCCGACTGGATATACTGGTATAAGTATACATTATGCCGGCGACCATCTTCACACGTTGTCTGGGCAAACTGGATCGGTTGGAGATGGCGAGAAATTCAGTTTAATGCAACCATATCAAACGGTGAATTATATAATATACACTGATTGAATAAATGAAGTGGATATTTTCAAAAAAACATGAGGCATTGTGGGACGCTTTTTTTTGCAGATGCGGGCTTTTTAATTATATTTTCCTTTTATTTCAACGACTTTTAAACCTTACCAGGCCGCTTTAAACCAAATCACACATACGAAGTTTTCTAGACATGTTTAGCGTGTGAATGCACGTGTGGGTGTGAGTACGGGTGTGGATGTGTGAGTGTGGGTTTTGGTGTTGGTGGTGTTGCTGTGTGTGACTCAGGGTGTGGGTTTGAGTGTGGGTGTGGGTGTGGGTGTGGATGTGGGTGTGGGTGAGGTTTGGATTTGTGGGTGTGGGTTTGAGTGTGGGTGTGGGTTTGAGTGTGGGTGTGGGTTTGGGTGTGGATGTGGGTGTGGATGAGGTTTGGGTTTGTGGGTGTGGGTGTGGGTGTGGGTGAGGGTGGGTGTGGGTGTGGGTTGGGTGTGTGTGGATGTGTGGATGTGGGTGGGTGTGGGGTGTGGGTGTGGGTGGAGTGTGGGTGGGTGTGGATGTGGGGTGTGGATGTAGGGTATGGGTGGGTGTGGATGTGGGGTGTGGGTGTGGGTGGGGTGTGGGTGGGTGTGGATGTGGGGTGTGGCGTGAGTCGGGTGTGGGTGTGGGTCTGGTCTTCGATGAGGCTCTCATACCAACACCCGCACCCACCCCACACCCAAAGAAGCTGCACTAAGAAGTTTTTTTTAGTGATGTTTTCACATATGATTAATTTGATATGCAAAACACTTTTTTTTCTTTTTTCATTAGTCAATAGAGGCCCTCGACTTGTTGACTGCTGCAAGTAACAAATTCATAATAGAGTGTTTATTATTTCACCAATAAATTACACATACTCAACCATGAAATAGATCTACAAGGCTACTGTTTATGATTGAAAAATCATAATTAAGGGAAGATTCAATCACCCGAAACGAGTGTGAACAGCAGTTTTTTTTGTAAGGGTGTTTCGAAACGAAAGAAATGTATGCACTCATCGTGTTCTCTGCGCGTAAACGTTATGAATATTAATAGCAGATACGAAAAATAATTTCACATACACCCTGTTGGCAAGAGAAAATTATTAAACGCCCTTCGATTGAAGAATTCGTCAAACTCTCAAAGACAAGAGATCTGTTTCTATTGAACAATAATCATCAATGACAATAACTAGAAAACCAAGGACAGTAATTTCGATGCCTTATCTTCTGTAATATTATTCTATCGCCTAGGTTCGTCATCATGTTTCTCTAATGGGAAGAGAAGACTAGTGAAAGATAAGTTAGCCCTTAAAAATGTAATACCTCACTCAAGAAACATCATAACAGTTGAATTTTAAAAAGATAGCAAAACTCTAAATCCAAAAATGAACAGCTTTCAGCAACGGAATATCTCATTGTTGAAGTTTATTTGTTTTTGAATGTATATATCCCATGTGAAAATTTTTGCCTTTGTAAGCTATTTTTAAGCGGCTTAAATAAGCTTACACTTCAATTAAGTGCTTTAAAGCGCTTAAATACTACGGTCTTAAGCTGCTGAAAGCGGCTTCAACTAATTAAGCCGCTTAATATAGCTTACAACGCGCTTTGAGAAGCGCTTTCCAGCACTTATCATGGAAAAAGCTGAAAAGTACTGTGAATTCTTATCCTTCTAAGCACTTTTCAGCACTTATCATGAAAAAAAGCTGAAAAGTGCTGTAAATTTTTATTCGTCTGAGTGCTTTTCAACGCTTATCATGGACAAGGCTGAAAAGTGCTGTGAATTTTTATCCTTCTAAGCGCTTTTCAGCACTTATCATGAAAAAAGCTGAAATCCATGTGAAAATTTTTGCCTCTGTAACTGGCATCCCACTCCGCCTCTTTTCCCTCCTTTTCCTCTTTTCTTTCAAAATTCCTCTTTTTACACTCTTTTTTCAGAAAAATCCTCTTTTTCCTCTTTTCTCACGACAAAGTAGGCTGCTGGCGAAAACATCCATGAATATATTGATTAATGTTACCATATCATACAAAAATATCACATAATACAAACTGATGTGTAGATCAATCGAGTTGTATAATTATGGAGGCTAAAGTAGATGATTTTAGTGATCAACTCCAGTGATATTTTATATTCCTAATTGAGACTCAATTTTTATAACTTTCTAGAGTAGGCAAAATCACTCAATTATATTTTCGATGTGAACTCATCATTTTCTCACGATCTTGGCAAGTTTTTCTGGTTAACATCGACATGTAAAATCATAATCGTGAGCTTACTTTTCTTGACCGTTTTTTCGGCACCACAGAAGCTCGTGATGTAAATCTAACAATGGATAACTATCTCATAGCGTAACGCATGCGTCAAAGTGAGAAGAAGTCTCCAGAGTGGCTAGGCCTATCCTAGAATCCTGCCAGATCCGATGGGATTTCTTCGGCAAGATAGCTTCCGACACTATGATGTCGTAAGTTGAAGATTTCTGCTTATCAGATACCGATAAAGGTTTTCATGTTGTATCCGGCAATATTTGATCCTTCAAAATTGCTGCGATCATTACAGATCCCGTGGTGCGCTGCTAGATTACCTTATGCGATTGATTTACTGTCAAAACGAAGTAACTCTTCTCCTTCCGAGTTTCTCCGTGTACAATCACATTTTGGACGATCGTATATCTCCAAACCGTACATGGAGAAATATGATCTTATACGAAGAAACACAGAGTAAAATGAAAGCCGTATACGAGCTTTGTTTGTCCATAAACGATCATATTTCTGCGCATAGGATCACGGAGTTATACAATCGTAATACTGGGTAATGTAAAACGCCGCATTTCTCCGATTACAAGCGTGTTTGCTTGACATAGGTTAATATTGACAACGATTTGATGATACTTGGAAGAAATCAGATATGATGGAATGCGATAGCGACAAACAGGGGCGCCTCGATGACCAAAAAGCAGGGAATCATATAATCTACCCAATACAAATAAGTCCTTTTCTACAGAACGCAGAAATATCACCATATTTCACTGGGAAAAATCAAGCGTTTTCGATAGCACGGGGCCAAACAATTTTTCAAAACCTCGCTGTCTGGATACCATTGCAACCAATGTAATAATTTACGCTGGGAAACGGAAAAGTGAAACTGACTTGAGAAAAACGATCAAAATCATGGAAGAATTGCTGGAAATTGCAAAAAACGAAAAAAATGCCTTTCTCACATGTGCAGTCATCTGAAAAAAACGAACAAAAAGCAAAAAAGACATTTTATGAATTCTGATCGTTTCTATTTCTGTGTGCCTACTTAGTCAGATAGAGTAATATTATAGTCAGATAATACGCAAATGGAATAGACTATTTTTCTAATGTTTTCCCGTTTTCTAATGCATACATAACCAATTGCACAAACATCTCTATGAACAAGTGGAAGTTTCGTTTCTTTTTTACTTTTTTCAAGTCATATTCAATCTGTATTGATAACGTACGAGTTTTATTGGATTTATACTACTATTGTGCCGATGGGTTTTAGTTTTCTTCGGACAAAAACTGTATGCCGCTTTTTCTCCTCTTTTTTCCAAGAATGCTGTGCCTCTTTTTTCCTCTTTTTTTACAAAGTGTTGGTGGGATGCGAGCTCTGTAAGCTACTTTGAAGCGGTTTAAATAAGCTTACACTTCAATCAAGTGCTTTAAAGCGCTTAAACATTACGGTCTTAAGCTACTGCCAGCGGCTTCAACCAATTAAGCCGCTTAATATCGCTTACAATGCGCTTTGATAAGCACTTTCCAGCGCTCATCATGAAAAGTGCTGTAAATTTTTATGCTTTTAAGCGCTTTGTGGCGCTTATCATGAGAAATGCTGAAAAGTACTGTAGTCTTTTATTCCTTTATGCGCTTTCCAGCACTTTTCATGAAAAGCGTTGAAAACTACTGTAAACTTTTATCTTTGGAAACTTGAAAATGCTGTTATCTTTCATATGTTAAAACGCACCCATGTGCAAATTTTTGGCTTTGTAAGCTATTTCTCACCAGCTTGAAAAGCTAACCCTGCAGTAAACTACTGTAAAGCGCCGAAGTACATCCATTTCAAACTTCTGAAAATTACTTCGCTAAGAAAAGCCGCTTCCCAGTCAGACAAAAATTTTGAAAAACGCGTTTAAACGCACAATCGGGGACCGCGATTGTAAGCCATTAACGGCCATTAAAAAAACGCACGAAAACGCGTTTATTGGCGTTTTCTGTAACTTTCTGGGCGTCAAAACGGCGAAAATTCCAGCTTTTGAGCGTTAAAACGCACTATTATTCTAGAACTTAAAAACAATACGTTTTAACGCTCAAAAACTGGAATTTTCGCCGTTTTGACGCCCAGAAAGTTACAAAACACGCCAATAAACGCGTTTCCATGCGTTTTTTTAGTGAGCGTTAATGGATCACAGTCGCGGTTCCCGATTGTGCGTTTAAACGCGTTTTTCAAAATTTTTGTTTGACTGGGTTAACGTAGCTTATAAAACGATTTTTCAAACATTCTAAGCTCTTATCATGAAAATCGCTGATAAGTACTGTGACCTTTGTTACTTCTAAGAACTTTACACCACTTTACATGGAAATCGCTGAAAGCCCATCTCGTCAATTTTTCATCAAAACCGCCGGTTACCGGCAGTTCATAGGAAAATCGCCGGTTTGAAGCGGTTTCTGTTTGTTTATCAATTTTTTAATAATTTTTCTTCTAAATTAATATTTTTAGTCTTAAAAGAATCGGTTGCAACTCGAAAAAGTCTAGATAATTATGCAACAGTAAAATTCTGTCAGATGGAGCCATTGTTTTTTGTATTGGTTAAGTTATCTGACGAATAACTATTTTTATGGTGCCATCTTTCATAAAAATCTAAACTCGAAAACTAGGCGAATATAGTAGATGTGACTGGTACTGGCGCCTTCAGCGCGTTTGCATATGTAAGGGGCGACGATTTCAACATAATTCTAACGGTTTTGTAAGAGTTTAAAAATATTCACCCTTTGTGATGTGAGAAAACGTTTAGCTGTCGAACCGCGGTTAACCGGACGGTCAAGCTCCCCGTTAACTTTATGGTTAACCGCAGTTAACCGTCAGTTTTCGAGCGCTTTGAGCGACATGGGAGTGCTTTATTTTTTCTTATATTTAAGCGCTTGGCATAATTTACATTAAAAAGTATTGAGAAAGGTCAGTGACTCATTCAGAAGGCCAGTTAGAGCAAGCATTGATTGCCAATTTACCTTACTTTTCGAAATATTTTTTTTTGTTTTTTCTAATTAGAAAATGTTCACAAAATGAGTCGATATCACTGTTAGTGGAATTCGAAACACTTGTTTTTTTGATCAGGATCAGCCTTTTTCAACCTCCTACGTATACCACTGCGGTCTTGTCGTTTTCTCAAATTTGAGTCCTACAAATCGTTATAATATTTGATTGCGCGTGCTGTAGTTAAGAACATTTATAGTCACGGTAAACTTTGGAGTAACATCTGCTTCAGATTTCACTGGATGCTTGCAGATCAACACTCTAACATGGAGCATATCACTTGCTCTAACTTAACTTAGCCATAATGTTTACCAGTGGCGAAGAATTCGTTATTATTCACTATCAAAGCGATTCGAAGATGCCAGCTCTTCCAATAAGCCAGCAAAAATTTAGAATTTTTAGTTTTTTGTGAATACTTTTCCATTTTCTCATTGTTTTTTACTTTTGAGACTTTTTCCAATTTCAAGCCTTTTTCAGTCTGAATGAAATTGAAATATAACTATTTATTACGTGCACACTCGATGGTGTCGGTAGATTTTTCGATTTTTCCAATGAAATAAGAGCTGATTTAAGAAGTGTTGGGGGTGATTGTCTTCCATGTAAAAGTTTATTCTCAGTTTCTTCTAGTAGAAGAAGCTTAAAAATGAGCTTTTACTATCTTTTATGAGCTTCAAAACACGTTCTATGATCATGATCGCCCCTAATCTCCATTCAATTGCCGCACAAGCTAAAAACCCTAGATCCGTCATCGAGAGAAATTCCAATTTGTTAACTGGTTTCTGGCCCCTTTTTTTAACTTTTAAACTCTTTTTCAGTTTGTTGCAATTTTTTTCTTTTATGTCAGCTTTTTAAAATTTGCGAACGTATGTTTTTTTACTCCTTTTTCCGTGAAGTTTGCTCAGGATTTTTCTGATAAAGAATCATTCCGAACTAAATAACTTTCTTGAGTTCTTCCTACGAATCGAACTGTATATTTATCTATACTATTTTTGTCAATTACTTGTATCTTATAGTACATTTTAAGACAATGTATATCAATCAGTAGAAACAGTAAGAGAATTTATTGGAACAAAAAAGATAACATCGATTCGTTCGTAAAAAACAGTGTCCAGTTTTCCGATTTTCAACAAAATGTCTGAGGTCTTTTTGCTTTTGGAAATAAAAATTCCGATTTTAACTTTTCCATTTGGAATCTCTGCCGCTATTGCATATTAAGTCACTCAATACAGCGTTGCTATTGGTTCATATTTGTGCCATTGTTCGGTGCGATACTTTACGAATACACGACCATAGAACAGAACAAAACAGAACGAAAGAATAATTCAACAGTCGTTTAATATAATGATAATGTAGTGATCATTTGAAAAAGAAATCTAAGGAACTGACGATACGCCAAATAGTAATTTTATTATTAATCCCTAACATGTATGTACAGAAGATAAGTCTTGTTTATTTATTTTTTGTTAAGTGATTTATAAAACAGCCTTGACCCATTGAATTCCTGATCTACGTCTTGAAAAGTAGTGAAGAGTAATAGATATCTTTTGTTACATGCAAGTATTTGTGAGTCGTATTTTCAAGTATTTTTCTGAGGACCCAATTTCTTGCTACATAAATTTGAAATATTACGTCTCTTTCATTAATTCGCTTACATTGTTTTACATAGCTTTTCTGAATTTAGTTCTTCATACTTTTTTTTATTGATATGGTGAAAATTTTTAATTACAAAGAGTGATTGACATCATTTTTATCACTTTATTTTACAACATTTCGCTGGTACCTAACAATATCATCAGTCATAAAAGGAAGAAATAGATAGCAAACAAAAGAAAGTTAAAAATGAATATTACAAGACAACAAGATTAAAATAGAAATTATATTCATTTAATGCTTCCTTGTAACTTTTCATTGGTTTGTTTATTTATTTCTTCCTTTTATGACTGATGATGTTGTGAGTTAATAATGAAACATCTTAATAAAATTGACTGCAGTAGTGTCAACTATTCTCTTATTTTTATTAGTCTTTCTTTTTTTTTATTTTTGTAGAGAAATTCTTCCGTTTATCTTTTTTATAACTAAACATTTATTCTTTTTCCAAATAGTGACATTGAATGTTTAAGTACGCGGCGAAATAGAATAGTCTTGATAAGAGGTTTGTTCACAATAAGCTAAAGTTTTTTTTTTATATAAAACAGTGACTGTGAGTGCCTTGCATTTTATTCTGCATCCTAGTATAGCGTCAGTTTAGATTAATTTCTGCAGAAAGTGTTGAGAACGAAACTTACTAGTTAAGGATACTATAACAGTAAAGTGAAGTATTTTAGGTGAATTAATTACTGTCGAACATGAGACTAGGCGTTTAATGGTTAGGCACTACTTTATGTTTAGATATTGAGTCGTAAATAGATCTTGTACCACTTACGAGCTAATATTTATTGTTGATCCTATTCTATTGCCATGATTTAGTGTCTATATGTAGAGGACTTCTAAAATAATATGATATCCAAATGAGTTCGACTCGTTCCCAATAATTATTCGAGATAATATCTTT
>CAJNOP010004604.1:0-10200 GCA_905250075.1 Rotaria sp. Silwood1 | reverse complement strand
TAATAGATTACACCAAAGTTAAAAACAATCATCGCTTATCAAAACTAGAACTGAAATAAACAAATTGCGTCAACTTTTTCTTATGATTTCGTTTAATCAAGTACATGTCATTACAATAGTATAAATGGAAATTATTTTTTTAATAGCTACCTGACGCAAATTTCCTAATTGTAATAACAGAGAAATAAAATATCAGTATTCAAGGCCTCATTTATCACTATGAATATGCGAAATCATTTAAAATCTGAGTTATCAATAAATTTTTGGCAGAATACTATATGAAATCATATTTAAGACTGCTATATTCTAAAGATTTAAACTCGTTTGACTTTTTCTTATTTCAAAACTCAACTTCCAACTATATCAATTTACATTCAACGACGACAATACAGTACGTTATGTGCTTAAAAAGACTATTAACGGACACAGAAGAAAATAATCTCAATAATTGCTTCCATGACCTATTTTAATAGAGAGAGCAAGAAGATTGCTAATTAGAGGCAGTACTTTCTAGAACAAGCACTTGATTATTTGCTGCAGTGACTGGCGAAAACAACTTGTATAGTGATCTATACTTATTAGAGAGATCAACTGGAAAAGAAGCTCACTTTATGACAGATGTCGAAGTTGGGGAGCAAAAAAAAATGATAACAGTAAAAACTTGGGTAGAATATAAACACAAAATTTGTAGGTTTCTTGGCTCTTAAACGTTTTCGATGACATGTCTTTATATGATACATTAGAAATGTTTGTTTGAACGAAATAAATGTACTTAGAGATATGAGACAATGTTTGTATAATAGATTTTGTTGATATTCTTACGAGTGGAGTGTAAAGACAACTCTCTCTCAAGAGAGAATTTCCAGTGAGTGATAGATGATACAAGACTTGATGAAAAATGCCAGGATATTTAAATGCTATTCGGTAAAATCGAAATATTACTAAATATAAATTTATTGCTCGTAGAGCTGTAATTTTATCTTATACATATCTTATTAAGAAAAACAAAAGGGAACTACTGACTGTTGACATGTATAGGTCAATACTTGAGCGCTTATCATGTCAAACTCCGGTAATGAATGCAGCAATAGACCAAAATTCTATTGATATTCAAGTTAGAATCTACTTTTAAATTGGACAATGATTCATTATCGATGAGAGATTTCCAACATTGAAATGTTTTTTTTCAGAGAATATTTTATTCTAATGAATTCAATTTCATTCGAGAAACTTATAAACACTAATGTTCGATTACTCGAAAGGATCTTTCAGTTAAAAAAATACATAATTTAAGTTCGTATAATATGGATTGAAAATGCTGAAAATATAAATGTCAAAACTTGAGAAAAAAGAAAGAACAGAGCTTCATATTCACATTGTGACAAGAATAAATCCTCAAGGAGATAGATTTCGAAGTACCGTTTTGCTTATAAAATCCTGCGAGAATAAAATAAATATCCTGTTGTAACCATGGTTACATCACACGAAGACCATGTAACTAATATTTTAGCTTATGATACGAATTGTTTTATAATTATAAATGAAAAATTCCGTTAAGATTCATTCAATAACAAATAATAAATATTTTTATTTCTTAAAATTCAGCAATCATAGATGGAAGGAGAGTCATAATATCAGTCACCTGAATGTTCATCAAGGACATTCAAGAAATTTCGAGAAATTATTACAATCGCTGAAATTGGAAACTGTCGAAAATTTTTAAACTAATCAAAGATTTAGCTTTTCCATTTCAAACTCTGATCTATTACAGTAATAATTAGAATCCCATGATACACGAAACGAGATGGTCAATTTCAATGATGGAAATACTTCATTTCATACAATATTGATAATAGAATTCAGAAAATATTTTTTTTTAGTTTTCGAATGAAAAATCTTAACTTTTAATTTTGTGTTGAAATTTAGTAGAGTTTCAAGAACTTTATTTTATAATGATTGAGCTTGAAATTTCACTGTGAAAAATCCTGTCTACTGCAAAATATTGACAGCAGAAACGAGGCGAAATTCTTAATCTGAATATTTTCCAAAAAAAAGCAGTTTCATGTATCAATTTGGAGATGAAATTCAAAGAAGTAGAATATTTACATATGACAATAAGTCGAACATTTTCCATTATGAGAATAAATCCTTTGGCGAAATATTGAAAAAGTAAAGCTCGAAAAATCTTGGCGTTTTAATTAATTGTATTTAAAACCTGCTTTAAAATTTTGATCTGAAATTCTTAAAAGATTTATAATAGTTTACAAAGAAAATATGTACAAGTTTTCATAGAAACCTGAAAAATTTTTCATTTTTTTAATTCTTAGGCTAAATATTGTACTATTTAATTTCGAGCTAAAATTTATTCCAGCACCTGAATTCTATAATTTGATATGAACTTATGAATTTTCTAGTTGAAATTCTGTGCTTTTACACGATTCTAGTCCAACAGACAGAAAAAATCGTTGCTTCGTAAATTTTCAAGAGAAAAAAAAAACATTATTTTTGAACTACGATGTCTTATTTTTATTTCAAAACTCGAATTCCATGACATAACACATAGTATTTATTATCTTGAGAGTTTTTCAATTTTCGAACGGTTTACATTATTTCTTAATTTAAAGCTAAAATACATTCTATTTATAGATCTCCATAATTTACGAGAGAATGTTGATTTTTATCTGCTAATATTTTCATATTCGTAAGATATTAACATAAAATATGAAGAAAAAATCGTCTTTTGTAATTTTTGAAATGAAAAATTTATTTTTTGATGACGAGTTGAAATTCATAAAAGTAAAATTTGATCGTTGAAAATATTTTTTGCTGAAGATATATTAATATTTGAATTCTGAACAAATCTTTAGTTTTAACTTTCGAGTAGAAAAATTTATTTTTAAGTTTTATAAAAAGAATTTAAAACTCTGCTTAAATTTTATTATAACTGAACGGATGATGAATTTCACTGTCGATAATACTTTTTTTTACATAGACTAAAACTTGAAATCAGAAGAAATTATCATTGTTTCACATTCGAGTCGAAAATGTAATTTTTGTTAATTTAATATCTGAAATAATATACCAATATTGATACTCTATTAGATTAAACTGAATGAAACATCTTCTTACTAGAAATTCTTCTTCTATTGAGATACTTACATCAGAAATCCAGAGAATTTATCATTTCTTAATAAAGATGCTCAAAAATTTTTAATATTTCATTTCGAATTGAAATTAGTATCAATACTACATATCGAGGATTTGCGATTCGATGACTAATTTATTTTGTAAAAATTTTTCTTCTTATATGACATATTGATACTCGAAAACATAAAAAAAAATCTTTGTTTCCTAATTTCGAGCTAAAAACTTTAATTTTTTATTCATTGACACTGAAAAGTTTATTTTTTATTTTCATTTGAAATTCATTACTGTTACATGTCTTCTATATTACGACACTAGTTATTACAATTCGGAAAAAAATATTCTTCTCTTTCTGGATATTGAAACACTATTTACATTTTAGAAGAATTTAAGGTCAAAACTTGTCAACTTTGTCCGAAATTATCATATGATCTTATTCAATCTTTAAATTATGATTCTAAAATACTCTTAGCTACTTCTTTTGCATTCTATTTAAACAAGTACTATATTCTTTCTATTTATTTAACCGTGACTAAATGAGGCCTTGACAATGTGACTTCAAAAATCTTCCTTCACTAGACTTGGATTTTGTCTATTGATTACCAATAATTTTATATGAATTTTTCTGATGAATTGAATATCTTTACTAGAAAGATCAGCTAGAAAACTAGTTTACTTTATTATCTTTTAGTCCATCTGCGAGACCTTGTGCTCCTTTATCCCCAATTTGATTCTGATACAAGTGCAATAAAGTTAGTGTCTATAGTCAAAAGTGAAGATGATTATTAAAATTACAATCTAACACTATATAACATTTATCAGCATGTGATATCACACAATCTATCAATGTCTATTATTAGGCCGTTTCTTTGTTGTTAGAAAGTGAGAAGAAACTTAAGGAGTAGTACAGGCCATAATTAAGTTCTTAAGTCGTCAGATAATATCCTCTTTTGTACTAATTAGCTGTACGTTCACTGATTGTTGATAGACTCGAAAGAAATATTATGCTAATCAAACAAACAGTCAAGGTCAAGAAATCCGGGGCCACATTCGACCGAAATAGCACGGAAAATGATAGGGTTTCAGCTGTATCCGAAAAATGAGAAATGGAAATTCGTACACTGTAGAGGAACTATCAACGTCATTATGATTATTCCTTTGGGAAATGAGAATTGGTCATTAGTTCCCTCACAGTTCTTCCATACATGAAAGTCAAAGTGATGCTATTTTCTGAAATAGATTTCATATCCACACATTCATGTTCATAAATTTCTTGATGAAATTGAGTGTAAGAGGAAAAAATATTGACGATATTGTATTTTTGTAATTTTAGCATTCATAAAACTGTGGGGGATCTTATGAGGAATTCCTATTCCTCAGTCCTTAGACACCTCTCTCTTTCAGGTGTATACAGTTGACGGTGAAACTTGTTCGGATGTGGTAACTCTATGCAGTAGAGATTTTTGCAGATTGATAACATTAAATAGAAAATGAAGAAATTTGCTTTGATAAGTAGCGTGATCGATTCTTAAAAGGACTCTATTTCCAAGATCTAGTCTCGACCCTAAATATTTTCACTAGTTTTCAATTTAAACGTGACCAAATTTTAAAAAAACTAGACAGGTGCGGCTCTTGAACTTTCTCCACAATTAAAATAAATCGCACGAGGGTAAAGGTTCAATTGAAAACTAATGACACACACTTGTCAAGAGACATATCGACTATCTGAACAACGCAGATACTACACATGATTTACTTGTAGTTTTCTTATTAATACCCCGTCACATGATTATTAGCATCGGAACACCAACACTTCAGTTTTTAAGAATGCATATCCATTTGACTAGAATTATTTTTTTCAATACAATTTACAACAGGAAAATGCGTCAAAACCGCATTCTTTTTCGTCCGAAATTCCTATTCAACTCTCGATGCGCAAAAACGATAGAATTTTTTACGCTTGACATTATATTGACTGAAACGCAAGTCTATTTCCTGAAAGAGTGGCATTCTAAATGATGCAGATTATGCCCAATGTTTACGCCGAGTTTAAGATCTGAGGGTGTGGGTGTGAATGTTCGTTTCACCGAAATTCACATCTCACACTCTCGGATTTCATTGTTAACTATCAAAAATTTTATCCGTGAGTTTGTGACAGAGTGAAGATCTGTACTTAGAAAATCGGATAGAACAGTAGCTTACTTGATTAACTTTTAGCGCATCACCCAAATGTTTTGCTCCATCATCTCCGATTTTATTAGCATAAATTTCCAGTTGCGTGAGTGTCTATATTATAGAATTAAAGGAGATAATAAGTGAACAGCAGCTTAAAGCATATTAAAAAAGAGATGATATGATTTCATACAACCGCCATCTAATATGTTGTTTAGGACTAATTAGATATGAGTTCTCTGAGTATAGATGGTCTTGAAAGAAATATTTTATTGATAAAATAAACAGTAAAATCGAAATTTGTAAGTTAAAATACTTTTGTACATGTACATCGGGTAGATCAGCTATCTTCATCTATTACAATTTTCAACAGAATGATGTGTGATTCGGTCGAAAAAGAAGCAATTCACTTCAAAAATAAATTATGCAATATTGATAGCAGAATTCAGAAAATATCTTTTTTTTTCTACATATTCTAATGAAATATTTTAATTTTTAATATCGCATTCAAATTCAGTACAGTTTCAAGAACTTTTTCTTATAAGCTAGAGCTTGAAATTTCACTGTGCGTGTGGGTCAATTGATATCCTTCAACGACACCCACACTCTTTTTAACTTCGAGATAAAGTTTATTTCTGCAAGAATTTCATGAGTTCAAATATGAAGTTCAATTTCATCAACCAAAATGATTGCTTTTACAAGATAATGAGACTATAATCGAGGAAAAGTCGTCATTTGTAAAATTATTCACCTGAAAACTATACGTTTAATTTTCAAGATAAAATTTATTTCATTAACTTAATTCTATTATTGGAGACGAATTTTAAAATTTTCTAACTTAAAATTTGTGCTTTTATATGATTGTTGTCCATCAAACAGAAACTATCGTAACTTCGATATCTTATTTTTATTCCAGTACTCGAATTCCATGACATAACATATGCCATTTTATTATCTCGACGTTTTTCAATTGTCGATCAGCTTGTATTAACTATTTAATTTAGAGTTAAAATTCATTTCATTCTTTGAACTTCATGAGTTATGACATGAAGTCAAAGTATGAAGAAAAAAATCATCATTTTTAATTTTTGAGATGAAAAATTTATTTTTTTGATTATCAGTTACAATTCATGGCAGCAACATGCTTCAATAAAATAAGACATGAACTTAAATTTGATCATTGAAAATATTTCTACTTGTGAGACTTCGACATTTCAATTTTGAATCAATCTTTCTTTTTAGTTTAATCAAAAATTCAAAAATCTGCTTAAATTTTATTATAATTGAGCGGCTAGTGAATTCCACCGTTGAAAATAATATTGCTCACTCATATTAACAAGAATAAACCCCAAAAAATCATTATTATTTCATGTTCAAACTGGAAAAGTCATTTTTAATTTAATCCTTAAAATATTATATCAATATTAAAACTCTATCAGATTGGGCCGCGCAAAAAATAGTTTTTCCTAGAAATTCTTCTACTCTTGAAATATTCACGTTAGGAATCTAAAATATTTGTCATAGCTTGATAAAGATGGTAGAAACTAATTTTTTGGTTCGAATTGAGATTTAATAGCAGTAATGAAGTTCAAAGATTTGCGATTCGAATTCTAATGCAGTTTGTTAAACTTTTTCCTTTTTGAAAAATATCAATACCCGCAAATATCAAAAGCCTTAGATTTTATTCATTGAAACTGCAAAAATTATTTTTTTTTTAATTTTCAGGTGCAATTTATCATTGCTACAATTTTTGAATAATACAACATTGGTTATTACAATTTGGTAAAAAATTGATTCTCTTTCTAGATATTACATATTGTTTATCTTTAATAAGAATCTAAAGTAAAGATTTGTCCATGTTTTCCCAAATTATCATATGATCTTAATCAATCTTTGAAGCATGATTAGAAATGACTCTGAACTCAACTAAGAAATAATTTCTCTGGTAATTCAACTCTGATTCTTTTAGATTCTATTTAAGCGATAACCACATTCTACCAAATCATTTAATTGTGACTGAATGAGGTCTTGACAATTTGGTCTCAAAAATATTCCTACGTTAGACTCTGATTTCGACTGTTGATTATCAACAACTTTATATGAGTTTTTGTGACTAAGTGAACATCTTTACTACAGAGATCAGCTAGAAAAGTAGCTTACTTTATTGTCTTTTAGCCCGTCTGCAAGACCTTGTGCACCTTTATCTCCGATTTGATTCTGAAACAAGTACAGTTCCTTCAGTGTCTATAGTAAAAAGTGAAGATGATTATTGGAGTTAAAAGTAAATGCTATCTAATGTCTATCAATCTGTAATACCACAGAATCTATCACTGTGTATGCTATTAGGCCACATCTTTAATGTTGCAAAGTGAGAAGAAATTTTAAATGTATTGCAGAAAGGACTTGAGTTTGTACAAACATCAGAGTATATCTCCTTTTGCATTAATTATAAATCAATTCTCCATTTGCTGATCGTCTCGAAAGAAATATTTCGCTGATAGAATAAATTTTTAAATTCGAAATCTTAGTCGCATATAGTTCACAATGCAACTTGGTCGGATACGCTAACTCAATACAATAGAAATTTCTGCAGATTGATGCGATCGAGAAAGAAAAGAAGAAATTTTTTTTTCAAAATGAGCATGACTGATTCTTGATCAAGTTCTATTCCAAAACTCTATTCTCCGCCGACTATCTGAATAGTGCAGATATTTCAGATAGTTCATTTGAAATTTTCTTATTCATACGAAATTATATAGTCATTGACATTGTAACATCAATAGATCAGTTTTTGAGAATAGAAACGAACTTGAGTAAAAAAATATTTTCTAAGACGATTAAGACCAGAAAGATGAATGAAAAATTCATACTTTTTCGTTCAAATCTTCAACGAAATTCTTGATAAAAGAAAAGAGATTGAAAATACATGATAATTTTCTCTAACAAGACTATACTAGCAGAAACAGGAATAGATTTCTTTTAAAGAGTAGCATTCTGAATGACATAGATGATATCCAATATTTATGCAAAGTTTAGAATCTGAATAAATGATGTAAATACACTTTTGAATGCTTGAAGAAATCCTACATGACGATTTATTGGACTTCTATTATTCACATGATATAACACGAATATATTCAGATTAGATTTGTTAACATTTGAAGTTACACAAAACGAAATAGAGAACGTCAGACAGAATATCGATTCGGATTACTAAATAGAAGCCTTTATAACGATATGATATCCAAATGAATTAGGAAGTTCACAATTCAAAATGCAGAGCATTTATTTGATAAATAAAATTCCTTTATTTAGAATTCAATAAGACTCTACAGCATAAAGATATTGAGTGTGGTGATATTGAACTCGAAGACACTCGAATTGAAAATCAATGATCTCGGGTAACAATCTCCATTTTCCTCAGCTTTGATGAGATCCAATATGAAATGGTAGTAGAATCGTATCAATCTTTAAAGAATATCAAAATGTGATGTTCAAAGAACCATAAATATTAAAAAATCTTTCCTAATTTCGTATTATTAAATTTTATTCAAACAATATTTTAAGAATATTTGCAAAGAAAGCAATAGAAAGAGATAAAAGTTACTGATCAATTAGCAACATCAATCGCTTTCTTTATCTTATTGACTTTCAATCGTTGATAGATATAAAAAAAAGAATAAAGAAAACTCGATTGATAACTGAAAAAGTCTTTTACAGTTGTCATTGTTCTAAAATTTCTTGGATGAGATGTCCTTTGTTTGCAAATAGAATATTTTATACCTCAATGGTGACACAAAGAATGGAATAAGGGTATTCTGTTGGTTTAATTTTCATTATAGGCTCAGTGGGTCCTGCACAGTAAAGAAGAAAAACTTTGAGACATACAATAATGTTGTTATGAAAGACGCTTTCGATATCTTTACAAGTGGAGTGAAATGATAGTTTTTTAGCAAAATTTTCTGATAGAATATTATAGTTTTCCTTAAAATGATAATGGTGATTGGATGAATTTGATTATTTCTATAAACAAAGAAATTGCTCATAGAATTGTTTTTTTTTCCTATGTATGTTCTTCAACAAAAATATGTAACTACTGATCGAATATATTTTTATCATGCTAAACGTATCTGATGAATATATTTTCTCTTGGTATGAAGTTGTTTTTAGTTTTCAGTAAAAAGAATCCTGTTACAACCGATTGAAGAATTACAGGAAATCTATTTATAAATAATTAAATTTTTCAAATAGAGAAATAATTAGTAAATTTATGAAAATGTAGAAATGTTAAAATGCAAATTGATCAGATAAATATTCATCAACAATAATAAAAACAAGTTTACAAAAATTATTTTTGATCACTTAAGAAGTCAATGAAATAGTTTTTTATTTAGTCGAAGAAGAAAATTTTGTTTCTTTGCATATCTATACTACTTCGTTGATTTTTCTAATTCATCATTTTGTGACACGTCGAGATTTACTAGTTCGACGGATGGAACAAACCATTTTTTTAAGAGAATTCCTAGTTTATTCTCTAATGATGAAATTATTTCAGAATATTATTGAAAGCTGGACCATTTTTAGACAATATCAATATTCTAATTAATTTGTAAAATCTAAACAACATTGTTGGAGAAAACTCGGATTACATTTTCGAAAATTTACTCAGACATAAATAGAAGACGTTTTCAATGTAAATCAGAGCAGAAAACCTCAATTATGACAATTATTCTTTTTGCAAGGTATTGAGACAAGACATCTTTTTTGTATAATCGTCGAATAAAATTTAAATTCTTTTAACTCAAAGCTGAAATTCAAAAGTCAAATGAATTTTATGAATTAGAAAATAATCTGAAATTCTAACTACTGAAAATTCATTCGTTT